>CM060702.1:183826319-184041725 GCA_030686995.1 Artemisia argyi | reverse complement strand
ATTGTAGCTCTTACATGAGCCTTAGTGTGTAATTTTCTTATTTTTATTTGTAATTTTAGTTCATTTCCAATGTAATGTAACCTTTTTTATTAATGCAAGATCAATTTGAAGTTTAATTTTCAATTATCACTTTTTCAAGTCTCATCTTTAAATTTCCAAGTTTCAATTAAGGGAAGTGATTTGTGTTTCAAGTATTCAGAAGCTCTTACAAGCTCAAAAATAAGATAATACAAGTGTTAAAAGCTTATGTGAACACCTACAATTCAGTTTTCAATAAAAACTTAAGAAAAATAAGAAAAATAAAAAATAAAAACAAAAAGTTGTGATCAATGGTTATATAAGCATGGAGCACAGTGAATATTGGAAGGCTGTGGGTTAGGAACCTCAGGGGAGGGCATAGGTTTGTTTGGTTTGGTTCCTTGGTATCTATTCAATAGCTTGGAAGGCTTTGTAAGCTATCAATTCCTTCATTCTTACTTTCAAGTAACTTAAGTTGTTTATTTTAGCTTATTACATCTATAAATTAGCTTAGAGATTATTGGTGATCATCTGTTTGAGCTTATTAGTTGTTTAAGTGGTAATCTCTTCTTTAACTGTTTTTAAGAGGGTGTTTGGTTGTGCTTTGTTTGGTGTGTTCTAGTTGTGTTATTGAGCATTTGTTAGTTCCTATTAGTTATTAGGGTATAATAAAGCTCAGTGGAACAAGAAATTTGGTGCAAAAGACGTTAAAAGTCAAAATCACAAGACAATAATCACCACAGTCCACTGTGGTGATTTTTGAAGTCCAAATCCCACAAATCCTTTTCAAAAGTTAAAGTTTTACCCAAAATAGTTTTAATATAGCTTATCTTAGCTTATTGGGTCATTAAATCAGCTTTTCAAGTTCATAAAAGTCAAAGTTGAGTAAAACTCTTAAAAGTCAAAAACTTGTTCAGTCATTTTGAGCAATATTGGGAGGGGTGTAACTTATTTGATTGTAATTGTTAGAAGCTGATACTTGGTGTGCTTATTATCTACCACTTTGTAGATTTTTGTTAATTTTTCCAGATTTTTTTAGAATTTGTTTGGTGGGTTAAAACAGGTCTCAAAGTGACCTGCAGGGCAACCTATTTGCCCTGCTCTCAGTTACCTCAGCAATCCACCCAACTTCATTGGTGGTTTGTGACTGACCCAGTGGGTCCCATAGCCTTTACCTTGCACCTTTCAACCCCCCTCCTACCCAGGAATCAGGGTTGACCTTTTGTTTGACCCCAAAATCTGTGGACCCTACCTAGTTTGACCCATAAACCTTGTCCCTCAGCTGCCTCAGTCAACAAATAAGCTAATTGCTTATTTGTTATTTTTGGCTTATTGAGGCCATCTATTAGCTTAATTGTTGCTTATTTGTGTTCATTAGACTCTGAGAAACCAATCTCAACCAGTGTGGACTCCACATTTCACCATTTGAGCTAAAACACTCCACAGTCAACAAAAGTCAACTGTGGGTGCAATAAGCACTTCAATTGCTTATTCCATGGGTTAAAACAAAAGTGTTTTTATTAAAGTTAGTTGTTTTTAGTTTATTATCAGTTTAGAAAAAGAAAAAAATCCAAAAAAACCAATTTTAATTTTAGTGATAGCTTCTATTTAATAGGAGTTATCAATTTATTTTTCTTTTTTTGATTTATTTCTAAGTAATATATCACTTTTATATTTTTAGAACTTATATTTTAGGTTAAAATAATTTTATAAATTTTTCCAGATTTTTATTTTGTCTTTTAGTGGTTTTTCTAATTAATTCTAGTTTAATTTAGTTTTAATTAATATTAATCAATTAAATAGCATAATTAGTTTTTAAATAGTATAACCTAGTTTTTATAATTTTTATAGCTTTTATTTTAGTTAAAACATTTTTATAAATTTTTTAAAATTTTTACTGTTCATTTTCTAATTTTTATAATATAATTAGTTTAATTAGTAATTAATAAGTAATTAGAATAATAATTAATTAATTAGCTTAAAAATACTTAGAATTAACTTTTTATAATTTTTTTAGGATTCCTGTAATGGTTAATTAGATTTATAAAATTTTTCTTAATTTTCTAAGTCTTTGTAGTATTTTTAATAATTCTAATTAATTTAATTAGTATTAAATAGATAATTAGTAATTAATTAATATTAAATAATTAAATAATGTAAAAATAATTTTTATTTTTCTTAAAATTTTCTTTAATTAATAGGATTGTAAAAATACAAATTTTACACTTTTAACCCTCCCAGTCCTCCAGTTGTACTTTTTGTTTTATTCGTCTGAATACGTTTTTTAATTAAAACGTACGTTTTTAGGTTTAGCTCAAATCTTCGTACTCCAAATTCCCGTAACCATTCACATAGCTTTCCTAAGCTATTTTTGTTTATAATTTCCAAATAATTTTCACAACAACCCCTTTTCTGTGAATAACACCCGATTACGAACACGCTATAGTTACATTTCACACCTCAACGGGATTTAACGACCCGGTGATACATTATATTACCCGGAGCATTGATCTAGGCTATTTGACTTAGTTGACCATTCTTTGGTTAATTTAAGTTAGGTGGTTTGGAATCAATCAATTTATGGCGCCGCTGCCGGGGAGGTGTGCGCGTTTCTGTAGCGTTTTTCGAGATTAGTGTTATCTCACCTCACTCACTGTACAAATACCATCACTTGTGAATATTTTCAAAATCAAAACACATAAAAATGTCATTGACACTTTTCCTAAAGTGTTAAAACACCAAAAAAAAAGTAAAAAACCAACAAAACATATCGTAACGTTTTCTGATTCGGTTTTCTTTTAAGGTGATTCTTGAAGAGAAACGAATCTGGATTACGGGATGATAACAAAAATATTGTCCAAAAAGTTTTTATCCCTAGTGCATGCGCACTCGTTCTTCAAGGTCCACTAGCCCATTACGTGAGCTGGTTCAGAGACCTCGAAGACCTCGTCGACGTTCTGCACCATCAGTCGGATCTGAGATCCGTACTGTTCCACCTCCAGCTGTCATCATGGCAGCTGAACCCACTATGAACGAGCTTCTCCAAGCACCCGTCGAGGGTTACGGAGATGCTATCATTGTTCCAACAATCATGGCCGATAATTTTGAGCTTAAAACAGGATTAATAAATCTGGCCACATCACGTCAATTCTACGGTTATGAGAGGGACGATCCTCAAGATCACATTCGATGGTTCAATAAAATCACTTACACCATCAAATGCAAAGATGTCCCCTCTGAAGCAATCAAACTTCTTCTCTTCCCATTCTCCCTGGAGGGATGATTGATGCTGAACCACCTAACTTATATTGACCACGGAATGGTCAACAAAGTCAGACAGCCTAGATCAATGCTCCGCGGAAGTATAAGGTTTCCCCGGGTCGTTTAAGTCCCGACGAGGTGTGAATTGTAAACAAACGGTTATTTGATCGGGTGAATTTGGACAGGAAAGGGGTTTAAGTGAGTTTGAATGATTACACTAAGGAAATACGAAGGAGAACGATGTAAACAAACTATATTAACAATAACGCGAAACCAAATTAACCTAAAACGTAATCTAAAAACTTAAAATCAGAAATTGCTTATACGTAAGCAGAAAAATAAGCCAAACGGCTTAAATAGAAGCTATCACTTTATTTATGTTTTTGGTTTTTCTAATTTTACAAACTACGTAACCTAAATTTAAAAACGTGAAAGTTATTTAAATAAAACGCGAGTTAAACTTAAAATAAACGCGAGTGCGCGAAATAAAAAGTGAATTTTATGTTACGCTAACCCTACGGACATGAAAATTATATTTTTACGATCCTAAAGATAAAAGAAAATTTTATAAAAAAGAAAATTATTTTTTTGACTTTTTATTTAATTATTATCAATTAAAAACTATTTAAAAGTTATTAAAACTAATTTAAATTATAAAAATTACTTAATGAACACTAAAAATTCTAAAACTTTTCCTAAAAATAGTTATTAGTATAAATAAGCTAGGAAAATTATAAAAGGTGAGAAAAGATTATAAATAAGCTGTTAAAATAAGCTATAAGCTTTTTTAAGCTAAAATGACTAAACTACTCTATAAATAAAAGAAAGTACAAAGAAAACACTAGAGATTAGATAGCCCAGATGGTGCACCCCTTAGGTCTGGCGTTGACCAGGTCAACCCAAGAGGTCCAGGGTTCAAATCTGGCTTATGACCATTCTGCAAAACATTTTTATTTTTGAATTTTCTCTTTACACAACTGATTTAACAACAATAATGAAGAACTTTTGTGAAGGAAAAATCTGTGGAACTTAAAAATAAGCTCAGTGGAAGCTTATGTCCTTCACAGTTAAGCTTACTAAGCTTAATAAGTGAATTTTGAAACTGAAAAAGCTATCAAACAAGCTACAACTGAACACCAAACTGAAAATAACATAAAAGCAATTGAAAGAGACCAAAATAAGCTGAGACATCAAGAAAAATAACAACAAATAAGCTAGGAGAACAAAATAAGCAATTCCACAACTACTAAAAACAAACAGTCCCTGCAGGCTTTAAGAAGGTTCAAATAAGCTTATCAAATAAGCTCATAAACCCAAATAAGGTCTGGAACTAGTGAGCTGAGATGGCAGGCTTCTTAAAGAACCAAGCAATTCAAGGTAGGACCCACTGAGGGGCTCACAATGAGCTAGTGAATTTTGGTGAATAGACTGAATGCCCAGTACTCAGTTGGGTGAGTGAGACTTGTGAGGCAAAATAAGCTATGAGCAAGGAATTTTAAGCCCGAAAGAAGCTTGGATTTGGTGAGGTAGCTAAGTAGGCTTTCCAAAAAGCCCACAAGCTCAGGAAAAGCTCAAGAGGTGAGCTCTTGAGGAGCTTATGAACACCCCTGAGTGCACAGAGCAAGCCTGCAAATAATGAGTTGCAGCCCTATAATAAGCAAACCAAATACGTTCCAAAAGCTAAAATAAGCTTAAACAGTTGATCACTATATAGCATGCTAATCATAGAACAAACATCTAACTTTAAATCCTATTCTAACTAACCTAACATTTGATCTAAAAGAAAGCAGTTGGGATAGTTTGCCAAAATTAATGCTATGTTAAAAATCTAAAAAGCTACAATAAGGAGCTAAGAGTTGATCTAATGGGGCAAATAAGCTAATGCTAATGGCAGCAATCTACAAATAAGCAAACAAGAGCAAATGAGCACAAGGAGTAAGCAAAATAAAGCCAAAGGCAACAAATCAGACCCCAAAATCTAAGCAGACCAAAGCAGACAACTAGTAGGCTTAATGAGCTTATCAAATAAGCTTGAAAATGAAAAATGAGATTTGATATTACAAGCTGGGTCAGTGGACTTCCAAATAAGCCAAGAACTACCTTGTGGGGACCACTGGTTAGGCCTGCGGGTCCCACCAAAGTTAGGTCTATGAAACTGAATGGGTGCAGGGCAGAGGTTGCTCAAATGGAGCAACTTTGAGCATTGATAAGCTAGCTGAAAAAATTCTAAAAAAATAAAATAAAATTACCAACTTATAGACAAGCTGACAAAGAAGCTCTCAGTCATGAAGATGGAAAATAAGCGAATTAAAAATAATCTACTAAAGGGGTGTGGGAGAATGGCTAACTGGTGCAACAGTTACCATTTAACTATGAAAATGGGTGAAATGTGGGATTTTTGACCCACAAAAGTCAACTACAGGCTAATGCAAGTGTATGAACCTAACTAGACCAAGAATTAACCAAAGATAACAATACCAAAAGCCTAAAACAGATTTTGCCTAAAGCTATTTATAAAAAACAGTTTTACCATAATAAATTCAAGATACTAACTGAAAAGCTTATAAACTATTAGAAATTGCTAGGGATTACTCTTAAACTGTTACTTAATCTAAATTAAAGCTAAAGGAAATTTAGAATTTGACCACAACCAACTTTATCTAGAAAAACCATCCTAGTGCCAAACAGTCCTTTATGGGGACTGATTGGATTTTTAAATGCTAAAAACGGATTTTTGGCCTAAGATTTGAAAAGACAACTATCAAATAAGCATGATATGAACTGAATAGACATGAAGGGGCAATAATCCAACATTTGAACAAGCTAAAAAGCAAAAACTATATTATGCTAAGTAAGGCAGTTCTACACTAAAGGGCTTAAACCATGTACTTAAAGTTTTTTAAGCAAGCAACAATGAGCCATACTGAGCATAAATAAGCTATTCAATACTATAACCAAGCAGTCATTAAGCAACCATAAATAAACAGTGTATAAAAGACTAAAAAGAACTTTTTGAAAGAGACTTGAATTATTAATCTTAAAATTTGAGTACATAAAGCTTCTTGAAACTGAAACTAAACAATAATAAGAACTTAAACTAAGACCTAAAACTTCAATAAGCTAAAATTACATTTAGTTTTACACTACTACTAAAACCTAAAAACTAACTGCTTCTCTGCTCCTTTCTTTTTCTTTTTATAGTGTCCCATTAGGGTTTGGGAGTCCCACACGTGCATTCCCACTTCTCTCCTGGTCCATTGGATCAGCTCACTTGATCTTGGCCGTTTAATTTGTGTTGGCGGGAAACTTGGTTTTGCAAGTTGGGGTAGATTACTTGTAGGCAGGGGTGATAGTTTGGATTGTTGTAGAGGAAAGGTATTGTAGGGGTGGAGTGTTGGAGGGGAGAAGGAGTAGGGTGAATGATGATGTTGGGTAATGGTAGAGTAGCAGCAGGGCTAGGAGGGGGGAGGTGGATGAGTTTTGACTTTTAGGTTTGACTAAGGAGAAGTATTAACAAAAAAAACGGGGTAGGGTTTAATGGGTAGTGGTGATGGGCTGAAGTGTGGATTGGGCTTGGGTGAGTGTTGTGGACCAGGCTGGAGGGGTGGAGTAATAAGGTGTTGGGTTTGGTTGTAAAAATTGTTAAGTGGTCCGGATGGTATTTGTTATGAACACAAGGACCAAAAGTGAAATTCCACTAAACCATAGGACTGAAAATGTAGTTATCCCATAGTACCAAGAGGGACCAATGTTGCCAAGTTTAGTATTCCAAAACCCATTTTTGCAATTTTGTACTTTTCAAAATTCCCGGGGACTAAAAATGTAATTTTCCAAACATGAGGGACCAAACTTGTAAATTACCAAAAGTTGGAGGACTGAAATTGTAAATGTTCTAAAGTTATCACAAGGATGAAAATTGACAACTTTAATAACCCAGGGATCCAAAATGTGTTTTTTCAATATTAAATTTCCCGGGGACCATTTTTGCAAAATTTCCAAACTCCGAGGACCAAAAGTGTAAATTCACAAAACTTTTTACCCAAGTGTTATTTTTGATAACTTTTTATTTTAAAAGGACTTGGGTTGAGTTTTCTTGCAAAATAAATGCACAGGGACTAGTTTTGTTAATTTTTGAAAGTCGGGGGACTGAAACTGCCAATTTTGCAAACTTTATACGTTTTTCGTCTGTTTTTACTCGTTTTGCATCTAAAACATATAAAACACAATTTTGAAATATTTTTAGTATTTTGATGCATTATTGAGTGTTTTTGTATGTTTTGCAGTTCAGATTATACCAAAAATGATGAGTGTTTGAGCACTCATCAATCCCCCACACTAAACTATTGCTAGTCCCTAGCAATACTGTTTTGAAAACTTGATGGATTTGAAAAACTCTTTACCAAAAGCCATCACTTCTGGAGTAGCCAGGTGTAAGAACTGTGGCACACCTGATAACCGTGTGATTTTGAGCAAACCACCAGCTGTCAACGGATTTGAGTAGTCTTTACCAAAAGCCGTTTGCTTCTGGACTAGCCAGCTCTTGATGGAATAGTCAACATCTTGGTGAGCTGATTACCAATTATGGATTTTCCACGGCCTTTACCACAAGCCATAATCTTGCGGGCTAGCCAACTCATTTGTTTTCGGGGAGTTGATGAACCATACAATTTTGGGCAAATTGCCAGCCGTCAACGAATTTGATATGTCTTTACCAAGAGCCGTTTGCTCCTGGACTAGCCAATCCCTTTTGTCGCTTAGACAAGGCGGACTGATTACCACAAAAATTTTGAAGCTTAGTGAAAAATTTTTGAAAAATTTTTGGTCAAAAACGGGGGTATTAGATAGCAAAATGTGATAAAATTCGCTAGAATAGCGAATACCCCCCCACACTAAGCATGAATATTGTCCTCAATATTCAAAATCCCGGCTATTATGCCGACATTTGGAACGTAAAAGGGCAACATTACAAGCCAAGCGTGGAAAACACCATTTGCATTTTCACTTTTGTAACCATAGCATGGGGGACTCCCCCACACTTAGGGTGAAAACCCTATAAGCATGCTATTGTTTTTGTTTACCGAGTCGCTAGCTTGACTCGACCCCGAATTCATTTGTCCTTGGGGAAGCATGATGTGGAAGAAACAATCTCACTCGGACTTTCATTCAAAATGTTTGGACAAACATATGAAGCACGTGAAAGTTCCACACCGATGAGATAAGTATCCGGCTCAAGATAATGATACATGAAAATACCGGGATCAAATATAGTGTCCTCACTCCCGAAGGAGTGAAGAAGAGAAGAAGTCACCGTATAGGTGAAGAAAAGGAAGAAAATCATGATAAAAAGCATGATTTGATCTTCTTCCTCAAGAGGAGGCTCAATAGCCTGAGTTTAGATTTCAAAGGGTAAGCTCGTACACAACCCGGGAGGGTGGGTGGGAATTTGCAAATTCTCAAGATTGAGAGTATCTCCCCCCGGGCTATCTAACTGATGAGCGAGTTCACCGGAGAACTCCTCATGAAGAGAATCATTCACAAGATGTGAATCTGGGAACTCATGTTCCGGAGTAGACTCATCACAATCCTCGTCAAAGATTGGATTGTTAGAAATCATAGTGAATTCAGAATCGAATTCAAATAGAGGATTGGTGAGAGTCGTATCGAATGTTTCGGGAACAAAGTGAATATTATTCTCTATTGGATTTTCGGGATCAGAAGTGAGTGACGGATCATGATATAGGAGACTTTCAATTTCTCCCAGATCGGCTTGGAAATCAAGGAGATCATCATCACTTTCCAATGAAAGTGGATCGATGTGAGCAAGTTCATCAGCGAACTCCTCAAGAAGATGATCAGCATCAGTTTGTGGAACTGATGCCTCAACATACTCGATGTCTCCATAAGATATACAATCATCGCTATAATCTGAGAAAGTCTCAAATTGATCTTTAGGACACTCAATAGGGGAAGGAATATCACACATATCATCCAAAGTTCCCTGTGACTCTCTCGGGATTGGGACAAGGATCTCAACACTAGACTTTATTAATTCGTCCGATTCCTTATTAGGAACAGTGCTAAGATGCTCATCCCCCATGTTCAGAGAGTGAGTGGAAACCTCGGGTGTGATAAGAGTGGGTTGAGATGGAATCTCAACTGATGGAATCTCATCTGATGAACTTGATGAAGTTTTATAAAATTCAAGGATATCAAGTGTATCCTCATCATCACTGTCATCAGGGATAAAACGGAACAAAGAGCTAGACTTGGCTGCTTTTTCTCTTGCAATGGATTCCCTTACAGATTTTTCATAGGCATCTTGGGAATTTATTCTAGCAGCCTGCTCTTCAGCAAGCAATTCTTCCATGGATTTTTGATGAGTGTGTCTTCGGGCAAAGTCTTGAACTAAACCCTTAAGCTCATCAACGATTTTCATCATGTTTTGCATTTCAGGAAGAAGTGCTTGATTCATATCGTACTGTGGAGGTTGGTCGTAACAAGGTATGTCAAAATTGTCACAAGGATATGGATTTCCTGAATGACAATCTGAGCTGAAGTGTGAACCTCCACAGTAATCACAACAGTAAAACTGTTGAGACTGTGGGTTGTACGTGCTAGAGTCATAATCGTTATCAGGAAATTGCTCATAGACAAGCGTGTTTCCCGATTGACAATTAGAACTGTAGTGTGAACCACCACAGTACTCACAACAGTAAAACTGCTGAGACTGATGGTGTGGTAACTGATGGAATGAATCAGTCGTGTCATGGTAGGAATAAGGATCTTGGTTATAGACAGACCCGTTTCCTGATTCTACCATGCCACAACTGGGGCAATTGCCACCATTATGAGGATTACCACACCAATGGCAAACCAGAAAGTGTGGATGAGACATAGAAAGAATCAAAAGGTTTGGGAGGGGTAGGGATGAAGAATCAAAGATGTGAGAGGGTTAAGGTGAATATTTTTGGGTTTTTGGAAATACATTTTGTACAAATGAGAAATAAAATATTTTTGTGTTTTTTGTGTTCGTTGAAAACTTGATTTAAAAAGTTTTCGTGAACGGTTTTGTTTTGAAAATAGGAAAATATGAACAAAGGATGGATAAATGTACAATGGAACGAATTCCAAAGACACTAATCAGAAAAACCGTTTAGATACGCACACAACCTCCCCGGCAGCGGCGCCAAAAGTTGATTGATGCTGAACCACCTAACTTATATTGACCACGGAATGGTCAACAAAGTCAGACAGCCTAGATCAATGCTCCGCGGAAGTATAAGGTTTCCCCGGGTCGTTTAAGTCCCGACGAGGTGTGAATTGTAAACAAACGGTTATTTGATCGGGTGAATTTGGACAGGAAAGGGGTTTAAGTGAGTTTGAATGATTACACTAAGGAAATACGAAGGAGAACGATGTAAACAAACTATATTAACAATAACGCGAAACCAAATTAACCTAAAACGTAATCTAAAAACTTAAAATCAGAAATTGCTTATACGTAAGCAGAAAAATAAGCCAAACGGCTTAAATAGAAGCTATCACTTTATTTATGTTTTTGGTTTTTCTAATTTTACAAACTACGTAACCTAAATTTAAAAACGTGAAAGTTATTTAAATAAAACGCGAGTTAAACTTAAAATAAACGCGAGTGCGCGAAATAAAAAGTGAATTTTATGTTACGCTAACCCTACGGACATGAAAATTATATTTTTACGATCCTAAAGATAAAAGAAAATTTTATAAAAAAGAAAATTATTTTTTTGACTTTTTATTTAATTATTATCAATTAAAAACTATTTAAAAGTTATTAAAACTAATTTAAATTATAAAAATTACTTAATGAACACTAAAAATTCTAAAACTTTTCCTAAAAATAGTTATTAGTATAAATAAGCTAGGAAAATTATAAAAGGTGAGAAAAGATTATAAATAAGCTGTTAAAATAAGCTATAAGCTTTTTTAAGCTAAAATGACTAAACTACTCTATAAATAAAAGAAAGTACAAAGAAAACACTAGAGATTAGATAGCCCAGATGGTGCACCCCTTAGGTCTGGCGTTGACCAGGTCAACCCAAGAGGTCCAGGGTTCAAATCTGGCTTATGACCATTCTGCAAAACATTTTTATTTTTGAATTTTCTCTTTACACAACTGATTTAACAACAATAATGAAGAACTTTTGTGAAGGAAAAATCTGTGGAACTTAAAAATAAGCTCAGTGGAAGCTTATGTCCTTCACAGTTAAGCTTACTAAGCTTAATAAGTGAATTTTGAAACTGAAAAAGCTATCAAACAAGCTACAACTGAACACCAAACTGAAAATAACATAAAAGCAATTGAAAGAGACCAAAATAAGCTGAGACATCAAGAAAAATAACAACAAATAAGCTAGGAGAACAAAATAAGCAATTCCACAACTACTAAAAACAAACAGTCCCTGCAGGCTTTAAGAAGGTTCAAATAAGCTTATCAAATAAGCTCATAAACCCAAATAAGGTCTGGAACTAGTGAGCTGAGATGGCAGGCTTCTTAAAGAACCAAGCAATTCAAGGTAGGACCCACTGAGGGGCTCACAATGAGCTAGTGAATTTTGGTGAATAGACTGAATGCCCAGTACTCAGTTGGGTGAGTGAGACTTGTGAGGCAAAATAAGCTATGAGCAAGGAATTTTAAGCCCGAAAGAAGCTTGGATTTGGTGAGGTAGCTAAGTAGGCTTTCCAAAAAGCCCACAAGCTCAGGAAAAGCTCAAGAGGTGAGCTCTTGAGGAGCTTATGAACACCCCTGAGTGCACAGAGCAAGCCTGCAAATAATGAGTTGCAGCCCTATAATAAGCAAACCAAATACGTTCCAAAAGCTAAAATAAGCTTAAACAGTTGATCACTATATAGCATGCTAATCATAGAACAAACATCTAACTTTAAATCCTATTCTAACTAACCTAACATTTGATCTAAAAGAAAGCAGTTGGGATAGTTTGCCAAAATTAATGCTATGTTAAAAATCTAAAAAGCTACAATAAGGAGCTAAGAGTTGATCTAATGGGGCAAATAAGCTAATGCTAATGGCAGCAATCTACAAATAAGCAAACAAGAGCAAATGAGCACAAGGAGTAAGCAAAATAAAGCCAAAGGCAACAAATCAGACCCCAAAATCTAAGCAGACCAAAGCAGACAACTAGTAGGCTTAATGAGCTTATCAAATAAGCTTGAAAATGAAAAATGAGATTTGATATTACAAGCTGGGTCAGTGGACTTCCAAATAAGCCAAGAACTACCTTGTGGGGACCACTGGTTAGGCCTGCGGGTCCCACCAAAGTTAGGTCTATGAAACTGAATGGGTGCAGGGCAGAGGTTGCTCAAATGGAGCAACTTTGAGCATTGATAAGCTAGCTGAAAAAATTCTAAAAAAATAAAATAAAATTACCAACTTATAGACAAGCTGACAAAGAAGCTCTCAGTCATGAAGATGGAAAATAAGCGAATTAAAAATAATCTACTAAAGGGGTGTGGGAGAATGGCTAACTGGTGCAACAGTTACCATTTAACTATGAAAATGGGTGAAATGTGGGATTTTTGACCCACAAAAGTCAACTACAGGCTAATGCAAGTGTATGAACCTAACTAGACCAAGAATTAACCAAAGATAACAATACCAAAAGCCTAAAACAGATTTTGCCTAAAGCTATTTATAAAAAACAGTTTTACCATAATAAATTCAAGATACTAACTGAAAAGCTTATAAACTATTAGAAATTGCTAGGGATTACTCTTAAACTGTTACTTAATCTAAATTAAAGCTAAAGGAAATTTAGAATTTGACCACAACCAACTTTATCTAGAAAAACCATCCTAGTGCCAAACAGTCCTTTATGGGGACTGATTGGATTTTTAAATGCTAAAAACGGATTTTTGGCCTAAGATTTGAAAAGACAACTATCAAATAAGCATGATATGAACTGAATAGACATGAAGGGGCAATAATCCAACATTTGAACAAGCTAAAAAGCAAAAACTATATTATGCTAAGTAAGGCAGTTCTACACTAAAGGGCTTAAACCATGTACTTAAAGTTTTTAAGCAAGCAACAATGAGCCATACTGAGCATAAATAAGCTATTCAATACTATAACCAAGCAGTCATTAAGCAACCATAAATAAACAGTGTATAAAAGACTAAAAAGAACTTTTTGAAAGAGACTTGAATTATTAATCTTAAAATTTGAGTACATAAAGCTTCTTGAAACTGAAACTAAACAATAATAAGAACTTAAACTAAGACCTAAAACTTCAATAAGCTAAAATTACATTTAGTTTTACACTACTACTAAAACCTAAAAACTAACTGCTTCTCTGCTCCTTTCTTTTTCTTTTTATAGTGTCCCATTAGGGTTTGGGAGTCCCACACGTGCATTCCCACTTCTCTCCTGGTCCATTGGATCAGCTCACTTGATCTTGGCCGTTTAATTTGTGTTGGCGGGAAACTTGGTTTTGCAAGTTGGGGTAGATTACTTGTAGGCAGGGGTGATAGTTTGGATTGTTGTAGAGGAAAGGTATTGTAGGGGTGGAGTGTTGGAGGGGAGAAGGAGTAGGGTGAATGATGATGTTGGGTAATGGTAGAGTAGCAGCAGGGCTAGGAGGGGGGAGGTGGATGAGTTTTGACTTTTAGGTTTGACTAAGGAGAAGTATTAACAAAAAAAACGGGGTAGGGTTTAATGGGTAGTGGTGATGGGCTGAAGTGTGGATTGGGCTTGGGTGAGTGTTGTGGACCAGGCTGGAGGGGTGGAGTAATAAGGTGTTGGGTTTGGTTGTAAAAATTGTTAAGTGGTCCGGATGGTATTTGTTATGAACACAAGGACCAAAAGTGAAATTCCACTAAACCATAGGACTGAAAATGTAGTTATCCCATAGTACCAAGAGGGACCAATGTTGCCAAGTTTAGTATTCCAAAACCCATTTTTGCAATTTTGTACTTTTCAAAATTCCCGGGGACTAAAAATGTAATTTTCCAAACATGAGGGACCAAACTTGTAAATTACCAAAAGTTGGAGGACTGAAATTGTAAATGTTCTAAAGTTATCACAAGGATGAAAATTGACAACTTTAATAACCCAGGGATCCAAAATGTGTTTTTTCAATATTAAATTTCCCGGGGACCATTTTTGCAAAATTTCCAAACTCCGAGGACCAAAAGTGTAAATTCACAAAACTTTTTACCCAAGTGTTATTTTTGATAACTTTTTATTTTAAAAGGACTTGGGTTGAGTTTTCTTGCAAAATAAATGCACAGGGACTAGTTTTGTTAATTTTTGAAAGTCGGGGGACTGAAACTGCCAATTTTGCAAACTTTATACGTTTTTCGTCTGTTTTTACTCGTTTTGCATCTAAAACATATAAAACACAATTTTGAAATATTTTTAGTATTTTGATGCATTATTGAGTGTTTTTGTATGTTTTGCAGTTCAGATTATACCAAAAATGATGAGTGTTTGAGCACTCATCAATCCCCCACACTAAACTATTGCTAGTCCCTAGCAATACTGTTTTGAAAACTTGATGGATTTGAAAAACTCTTTACCAAAAGCCATCACTTCTGGAGTAGCCAGGTGTAAGAACTGTGGCACACCTGATAACCGTGTGATTTTGAGCAAACCACCAGCTGTCAACGGATTTGAGTAGTCTTTACCAAAAGCCGTTTGCTTCTGGACTAGCCAGCTCTTGATGGAATAGTCAACATCTTGGTGAGCTGATTACCAATTATGGATTTTCCACGGCCTTTACCACAAGCCATAATCTTGCGGGCTAGCCAACTCATTTGTTTTCGGGGAGTTGATGAACCATACAATTTTGGGCAAATTGCCAGCCGTCAACGGATTTGATATGTCTTTACCAAGAGCCGTTTGCTCCTGGACTAGCCAATCCCTTTTGTCGCTTAGACAAGGCGGACTGATTACCACAAAAATTTTGAAGCTTAGTGAAAAATTTTTGAAAAATTTTTGGTCAAAAACGGGGGTATTAGATAGTAAAATGTGATAAAATTCGCTAGAATAGCGAATACCCCCCCACACTAAGCATGAATATTGTCCTCAATATTCAAAATCCCGGCTATTATGCCGACATTTGGAACGTAAAAGGGCAACATTACAAGCCAAGCGTGGAAAACACCATTTGCATTTTCACTTTTGTAACCATAGCATGGGGGACTCCCCCACACTTAGGGTGAAAACCCTATAAGCATGCTATTGTTTTTGTTTACCGAGTCGCTAGCTTGACTCGACCCCGAATTCATTTGTCCTTGGGGAAGCATGATGTGGAAGAAACAATCTCACTCGGACTTTCATTCAAAATGTTTGGACAAACATATGAAGCACGTGAAAGTTCCACACCGATGAGATAAGTATCCGGCTCAAGATAATGATACATGAAAATACCGGGATCAAATATAGTGTCCTCACTCCCGAAGGAGTGAAGAAGAGAAGAAGTCACCGTATAGGTGAAGAAAAGGAAGAAAATCATGATAAAAAGCATGATTTGATCTTCTTCCTCAAGAGGAGGCTCAATAGCCTGAGTTTGGATTTCAAAGGGTAAGCTCGTACACAACCCGGGAGGGTGGGTGGGAACTTGCAAATTCTCAAGATTGAGAGTATCTCCCCCCGGGCTATCTAACTGATGAGCGAGTTCACCGGAGAACTCCTCATGAAGAGAATCATTCACAAGATGTGAATCTGGGAACTCATGTTCCGGAGTAGACTCATCACAATCCTCGTCAAAGATTGGATTGTTAGAAATCATAGTGAATTCAGAATCGAATTCAAATAGAGGATTGGTGAGAGTCGTATCGAATGTTTCGGGAACAAAGTGAATATTATTCTCTATTGGATTTTCGGGATCAGAAGTGAGTGACGGATCATGATATAGGAGACTTTCAATTTCTCCCAGATCGGCTTGGAAATCAAGGAGATCATCATCACTTTCCAATGAAAGTGGATCGATGTGAGCAAGTTCATCAGCGAACTCCTCAAGAAGATGATCAGCATCAGTTTGTGGAACTGATGCCTCAACATACTCGATGTCTCCATAAGATATACAATCATCGCTATAATCTGAGAAAGTCTCAAATTGATCTTTAGGACACTCAATAGGGGAAGGAATATCACACATATCATCCAAAGTTCCCTGTGACTCTCTCGGGATTGGGACAAGGATCTCAACACTAGACTTTATTAATTCGTCCGATTCCTTATTAGGAACAGTGCTAAGATGCTCATCCCCCATGTTCAGAGAGTGAGTGGAAACCTCGGGTGTGATAAGAGTGGGTTGAGATGGAATCTCAACTGATGGAATCTCATCTGATGAACTTGATGAAGTTTTATAAAATTCAAGGATATCAAGTGTATCCTCATCATCACTGTCATCAGGGATAAAACGGAACAAAGAGCTAGACTTGGCTGCTTTTTCTCTTGCAATGGATTCCCTTACAGATTTTTCATAGGCATCTTGGGAATTTATTCTAGCAGCCTGCTCTTCAGCAAGCAATTCTTCCATGGATTTTTGATGAGTGTGTCTTCGGGCAAAGTCTTGAACTAAACCCTTAAGCTCATCAACGATTTTCATCATGTTTTGCATTTCAGGAAGAAGTGCTTGATTCATATCGTACTGTGGAGGTTGGTCGTAACAAGGTATGTCAAAATTGTCACAAGGATATGGATTTCCTGAATGACAATCTGAGCTGAAGTGTGAACCTCCACAGTAATCACAACAGTAAAACTGTTGAGACTGTGGGTTGTACGTGCTAGAGTCATAATCGTTATCAGGAAATTGCTCATAGACAAGCGTGTTTCCCGATTGACAATTAGAACTGTAGTGTGAACCACCACAGTACTCACAACAGTAAAACTGCTGAGACTGATGGTGTGGTAACTGATGGAATGAATCAGTCGTGTCATGGTAGGAATAAGGATCTTGGTTATAGACAGACCCGTTTCCTGATTCTACCATGCCACAACTGGGGCAATTGCCACCATTATGAGGATTACCACACCAATGGCAAACCAGAAAGTGTGGATGAGACATAGAAAGAATCAAAAGGTTTGGGAGGGGTAGGGATGAAGAATCAAAGATGTGAGAGGGTTAAGGTGAATATTTTTGGGTTTTTGGAAATACATTTTGTACAAATGAGAAATAAAATATTTTTGTGTTTTTTGTGTTCGTTGAAAACTTGATTTAAAAAGTTTTCGTGAACGGTTTTGTTTTGAAAATAGGAAAATATGAACAAAGGATGGATAAATGTACAATGGAACGAATTCCAAAGACACTAATCAGAAAAACCGTTTAGATACGCACACAACCTCCCCGGCAGCGGCGCCAAAAGTTGATTGATGCTGAACCACCTAACTTATATTGACCACGGAATGGTCAACAAAGTCAGACAGCCTAGATCAATGCTCCGCGGAAGTATAAGGTTTCCCCGGGTCGTTTAAGTCCCGACGAGGTGTGAATTGTAAACAAACGGTTATTTGATCGGGTGAATTTGGACAGGAAAGGGGTTTAAGTGAGTTTGAATGATTACACTAAGGAAATACGAAGGAGAACGATGTAAACAAACTATATTAACAATAACGCGAAACCAAATTAACCTAAAACGTAATCTAAAAACTTAAAATCAGAAATTGCTTATACGTAAGCAGAAAAATAAGCCAAACGGCTTAAATAGAAGCTATCACTTTATTTATGTTTTTGGTTTTTCTAATTTTACAAACTACGTAACCTAAATTTAAAAACGTGAAAGTTATTTAAATAAAACGCGAGTTAAACTTAAAATAAACGCGAGTGCGCGAAATAAAAAGTGAATTTTATGTTACGCTAACCCTACGGACATGAAAATTATATTTTTACGATCCTAAAGATAAAAGAAAATTTTATAAAAAAGAAAATTATTTTTTTGACTTTTTATTTAATTATTATCAATTAAAAACTATTTAAAAGTTATTAAAACTAATTTAAATTATAAAAATTACTTAATGAACACTAAAAATTCTAAAACTTTTCCTAAAAATAGTTATTAGTATAAATAAGCTAGGAAAATTATAAAAGGTGAGAAAAGATTATAAATAAGCTGTTAAAATAAGCTATAAGCTTTTTTAAGCTAAAATGACTAAACTACTCTATAAATAAAAGAAAGTACAAAGAAAACACTAGAGATTAGATAGCCCAGATGGTGCACCCCTTAGGTCTGGCGTTGACCAGGTCAACCCAAGAGGTCCAGGGTTCAAATCTGGCTTATGACCATTCTGCAAAACATTTTTATTTTTGAATTTTCTCTTTACACAACTGATTTAACAACAATAATGAAGAACTTTTGTGAAGGAAAAATCTGTGGAACTTAAAAATAAGCTCAGTGGAAGCTTATGTCCTTCACAGTTAAGCTTACTAAGCTTAATAAGTGAATTTTGAAACTGAAAAAGCTATCAAACAAGCTACAACTGAACACCAAACTGAAAATAACATAAAAGCAATTGAAAGAGACCAAAATAAGCTGAGACATCAAGAAAAATAACAACAAATAAGCTAGGAGAACAAAATAAGCAATTCCACAACTACTAAAAACAAACAGTCCCTGCAGGCTTTAAGAAGGTTCAAATAAGCTTATCAAATAAGCTCATAAACCCAAATAAGGTCTGGAACTAGTGAGCTGAGATGGCAGGCTTCTTAAAGAACCAAGCAATTCAAGGTAGGACCCACTGAGGGGCTCACAATGAGCTAGTGAATTTTGGTGAATAGACTGAATGCCCAGTACTCAGTTGGGTGAGTGAGACTTGTGAGGCAAAATAAGCTATGAGCAAGGAATTTTAAGCCCGAAAGAAGCTTGGATTTGGTGAGGTAGCTAAGTAGGCTTTCCAAAAAGCCCACAAGCTCAGGAAAAGCTCAAGAGGTGAGCTCTTGAGGAGCTTATGAACACCCCTGAGTGCACAGAGCAAGCCTGCAAATAATGAGTTGCAGCCCTATAATAAGCAAACCAAATACGTTCCAAAAGCTAAAATAAGCTTAAACAGTTGATCACTATATAGCATGCTAATCATAGAACAAACATCTAACTTTAAATCCTATTCTAACTAACCTAACATTTGATCTAAAAGAAAGCAGTTGGGATAGTTTGCCAAAATTAATGCTATGTTAAAAATCTAAAAAGCTACAATAAGGAGCTAAGAGTTGATCTAATGGGGCAAATAAGCTAATGCTAATGGCAGCAATCTACAAATAAGCAAACAAGAGCAAATGAGCACAAGGAGTAAGCAAAATAAAGCCAAAGGCAACAAATCAGACCCCAAAATCTAAGCAGACCAAAGCAGACAACTAGTAGGCTTAATGAGCTTATCAAATAAGCTTGAAAATGAAAAATGAGATTTGATATTACAAGCTGGGTCAGTGGACTTCCAAATAAGCCAAGAACTACCTTGTGGGGACCACTGGTTAGGCCTGCGGGTCCCACCAAAGTTAGGTCTATGAAACTGAATGGGTGCAGGGCAGAGGTTGCTCAAATGGAGCAACTTTGAGCATTGATAAGCTAGCTGAAAAAATTCTAAAAAAATAAAATAAAATTACCAACTTATAGACAAGCTGACAAAGAAGCTCTCAGTCATGAAGATGGAAAATAAGCGAATTAAAAATAATCTACTAAAGGGGTGTGGGAGAATGGCTAACTGGTGCAACAGTTACCATTTAACTATGAAAATGGGTGAAATGTGGGATTTTTGACCCACAAAAGTCAACTACAGGCTAATGCAAGTGTATGAACCTAACTAGACCAAGAATTAACCAAAGATAACAATACCAAAAGCCTAAAACAGATTTTGCCTAAAGCTATTTATAAAAAACAGTTTTACCATAATAAATTCAAGATACTAACTGAAAAGCTTATAAACTATTAGAAATTGCTAGGGATTACTCTTAAACTGTTACTTAATCTAAATTAAAGCTAAAGGAAATTTAGAATTTGACCACAACCAACTTTATCTAGAAAAACCATCCTAGTGCCAAACAGTCCTTTATGGGGACTGATTGGATTTTTAAATGCTAAAAACGGATTTTTGGCCTAAGATTTGAAAAGACAACTATCAAATAAGCATGATATGAACTGAATAGACATGAAGGGGCAATAATCCAACATTTGAACAAGCTAAAAAGCAAAAACTATATTATGCTAAGTAAGGCAGTTCTACACTAAAGGGCTTAAACCATGTACTTAAAGTTTTTTAAGCAAGCAACAATGAGCCATACTGAGCATAAATAAGCTATTCAATACTATAACCAAGCAGTCATTAAGCAACCATAAATAAACAGTGTATAAAAGACTAAAAAGAACTTTTTGAAAGAGACTTGAATTATTAATCTTAAAATTTGAGTACATAAAGCTTCTTGAAACTGAAACTAAACAATAATAAGAACTTAAACTAAGACCTAAAACTTCAATAAGCTAAAATTACATTTAGTTTTACACTACTACTAAAACCTAAAAACTAACTGCTTCTCTGCTCCTTTCTTTTTCTTTTTATAGTGTCCCATTAGGGTTTGGGAGTCCCACACGTGCATTCCCACTTCTCTCCTGGTCCATTGGATCAGCTCACTTGATCTTGGCCGTTTAATTTGTGTTGGCGGGAAACTTGGTTTTGCAAGTTGGGGTAGATTACTTGTAGGCAGGGGTGATAGTTTGGATTGTTGTGGAGGAAAGGTATTGTAGGGGTGGAGTGTTGGAGGGGAGAAGGAGTAGGGTGAATGATGATGTTGGGTAATGGTAGAGTAGCAGCAGGGCTAGGAGGGGGGAGGTGGATGAGTTTTGACTTTTAGGTTTGACTAAGGAGAAGTATTAACAAAAAAAACGGGGTAGGGTTTAATGGGTAGTGGTGATGGGCTGAAGTGTGGATTGGGCTTGGGTGAGTGTTGTGGACCAGGCTGGAGGGGTGGAGTAATAAGGTGTTGGGTTTGGTTGTAAAAATTGTTAAGTGGTCCGGATGGTATTTGTTATGAACACAAGGACCAAAAGTGAAATTCCACTAAACCATAGGACTGAAAATGTAGTTATCCCATAGTACCAAGAGGGACCAATGTTGCCAAGTTTAGTATTCCAAAACCCATTTTTGCAATTTTGTACTTTTCAAAATTCCCAGGGACTAAAAATGTAATTTTCCAAACATGAGGGACCAAACTTGTAAATTACCAAAAGTTGGAGGACTGAAATTGTAAATGTTCTAAAGTTATCACAAGGATGAAAATTGACAACTTTAATAACCCAGGGATCCAAAATGTGTTTTTTCAATATTAAATTTCCCGGGGACCATTTTTGCAAAATTTCCAAACTCCGAGGACCAAAAGTGTAAATTCACAAAACTTTTTACCCAAGTGTTATTTTTGATAACTTTTTATTTTAAAAGGACTTGGGTTGAGTTTTCTTGCAAAATAAATGCACAGGGACTAGTTTTGTTAATTTTTGAAAGTCGGGGGACTGAAACTGCCAATTTTGCAAACTTTATACGTTTTTCGTCTGTTTTTACTCGTTTTGCATCTAAAACATATAAAACACAATTTTGAAATATTTTTAGTATTTTGATGCATTATTGAGTGTTTTTGTATGTTTTGCAGTTCAGATTATACCAAAAATGATGAGTGTTTGAGCACTCATCAAGGGACAAGCCCGGGTTTGGCTTGAAAAACAACCTCCACGATCTATTGAGACATGGGAAGATCTTGTGAAAAAGTTCGTGAATGAATTCTTTCCTCCTTCCAAAACCACAAGTCTCAAGAACGATATCATGAAATTCACGCAGAAATTTGATGAACCCTTTAGTGAGGCATGGGATCGTTACAAGGAATTGCTCCGAAAATGCCCTCACCACGGTTTCTCTGATCTCATGACACTTGATACTTTCTACAATGGTGTAAGCCAATCTGATCAAGACTCTCTGAATGCCTCCGCTGGAGGTAACTTCTTGAATCGCACCACAAAGGATGCTTTAGAAATCATTGAGAATAAATCTAAGGTTCGCATTCCCCGAAGCAGATCGGTTTGTTCCCAAAGGGATGTTGTTCCTTCTTCCTCATCGTCCGTGGCTCAGTCTAGCACCGATGCTAGACTTGATCAACTCACGGAAGCTGTCCATGCATTTGTTCTCGCCCAAAGCAAGAAAGATTCTTCTCCTTCTCCACAAGCTGAAATCAAAAAGATAGAAGTTTGTGTCACTTGTGGTGGTCCACATTCATATTATAATTGCCCTGCCACCGAAGGCAATCCATTCGAAGTAAATGCAATAGCCGGCAATTCCAATCAAGGAGGTATCCAATACCGTCCTCAAGTGGATCCAAATTACCGGGCTAGCAATCAGGGTGGACCACCCGGTTTTCCTCAAAATCCAAATAGGTTTAATCCTAATCCACCAAGGGGGCCTAATTTGCAAAATCAAAATCATGCCCCCGTCAATCAGTACCCACCCCAAAGGGGTAATCAAGGGTATTCAGCTCCAAATTATCAAGATCCCCCCCCAAACGAGCTCAATAACTACATCAAAGTTAATGAGACCAAAATGAGGGCAATGCAAAATCAAATCTCAAATTTGAAGAATGATTTCCAATCATCAATAGCCAAACAGGGTCAAGAGCTGAAGAGTGAGTTGATGCAAACAAACAACAAAATTGATCAAAACCAAGGCAAGATTGAAAATATGCTTGCCAGTCTCATGAATCATCTCACTCCACCCTCTACATCAGGAGGTCTCCCGGCTAATACAATTGTTAACCCCAAGGGTGAACTCAAAGCTATTACTACACGAAGTGGTAAAGCTTATGAAGAGCCACCAGTTCCTCCTGTTTCTCCTCTTCCACCTATGCCTCCTCCTCTTTATTCTGAGGAAGTTGAAATTGAGCCTGAGGCAACCACGGACAAGGTGCAATTTACTAGCCCACGAAGTACCGCACACGTCCACCCTCAGGTTGTTCCGGAAATTGTACCAAAATCTGGACTTGTACCAAAACCGGGAGTTGTATTTGAACCATCAACAACTCCTGTTGAGAACCCTAAATCCAAACCTTCACTACCATACCCGTCAAGACTTAATGAGCAAAAGCTCCGCGAAAAGGCTAGTTACCAAATGGATAAGTTTTATCAAATCTTTCAAGATTTGCACTTTGACGTTAGCCTTGCGGATGCTATCATCCTGATGCCCAAATTCGCATCGATGATCAAGAACTTGTTAAGCAACAAGGAAAAATTGTACGAAATGGCAAAAACTCCTTTGAACGAAAACTGCTCTGCGGTTATCTTAAAGAAGCTTCCTAAGAAGCTTGGAGACCCTGGGAGATTTCTCATTCCATGTGTTTTCCCTGGGATGGTTGAGTGCTTCGCCTTAGCTGATCTTGGCGCTAGCATCAACCTGATGCCTTACTCAGTGTGGGAGAAACTCTCTCTTCCTCAACTTACTCCTACGTGCATGACTCTCGAGCTTGCCGACCGTTCAATATCTCATCCTCTCGGCATTGCCGAAGTTGTATTCGTGAAAGTAGGAAAGTTCCATTTCCCCGCTGACTTCGTTGTTGTTAAGTTCGATGCTGACCCACATGTTCCTCTCATTCTTGGGAGAGGATTCTTAAGGACGGGTCGTGCGTTAATTGATGTGCACGAAGAGGAGATAACTCTTCGTGTTGGTAATGAAGCTGTAACCTTTAACCTCGATCAAACTTCGAGGTACTCCTCTAACTATGACGCCGAAACGGTTAACCGAATTGATGTCATTGATGTCGCGTCTGAGGAGTACGCTCAAGAGGTTTTAGGTTTTGTCGATGATTCTCCGAGTGAAAACTTCACTCCATCTTCTCACCCCATTATTGCCAATTCTTCTCCTTCCCTCACTCCGTTTGAGGGAAGCGACTTCATCTTAGAAGAAATTGAGGCCTATCTTAACAGTGATTCGACTCCCGATGGAATCGATAACCAAGAGATTGACCTCGAGGGGGATATTCTCACTCTTGAAAAGTTATTAAACGAAGATCCCTCTCATCTTCCTGTTCTACCACAAACACTTCATAAGGAGGAAGTCAAAAATGTTGAGAAAACTGATGACTTTCCCGCGGTTGAACTTAAGGACTTGCCGCCTCATCTTGAATATGCATTTCTGGAGGGTGATGATAAATTGCCCGTCATTATTGCTAAAGACTTAAGTGTTGAGGAAAAGGCTGCTCTTATACAGGTTTTGAAGTCTCATAAGCGAGCAATTGCTTGGCGTCTTTCCGATATCAAGGGTATCGACCCTGAGTTCTGTACTCACAAGATATTAATGGAGGATGACTTCAAACCTGCGGTCCAACATCAAAGAAGGGTGAATCCAAAAATTCACGAGGTTATCAAACAAGAGGTTTTAAAACTTCTTGATGCCGGATTGATTTACCCTATCTCAGACAGTCCTTGGGTCAGCCCAATCCATTGTGTTCCAAAAAAGGGTGGCATTACCGTTGTCACAAATGAGGAGAATGAGTTGATTCCAACTCGTTTGGTTACGGGTTGGCGCGTCTGCATTGATTATCGTAAATTGAATAACGCCACCCGTAAGGATCATTTTCCTCTGCCCTTTATGGATCAGATGCTCGAGAGATTAGCGGGGAATGAGTACTATTGCTTCCTCGATGGTTTCTCGGGTTACTTTCAGATTCCCATTGACCCGCAAGACCAAGAAAAGACCACTTTTACGTGCCCCTATGGAACCTTCGCATATAAACGTATGCCATTTGGCCTATGTAATGCTCCGGGCACGTTTCAAAGATGCATGATGGCCATTTTTTCCGACATGATCGGGAAAAGTATGGAGGTCTTTATGGACGATTTCTCGGTCATTGGGGATTCGTTTAAAACATGTCTCTCCCATTTAGACAACATGCTAAAACGTTGTGAAGACACAAAGTTATGTCTAAATTGGGAGAAGAGTCACTTTATGGTCAAAGAGGGCATTGTCCTCGGCCATAAAATTTCAAAAAACGGGATTGAGGTTGATCGTGCCAAAGTGGACGTCATTGCTAAATTGCCTCATCCCACGACTGTGAAAGGTGTTAGGAGCTTTTTGGGTCACGCCGGTTTTTACCGTAGGTTTATTCAAGATTTTTCAAAAATTGCCCGGCCCATGACCCATCTCCTCGAGAAGGATGCTCCTTTTGTCTTCTCCCCTGAGTGCATCGAAGCCTTTGAAACATTAAAGAAAAGGCTTACCGAGGCACCGATTCTTGTTGCCCCCGATTGGGACTTGCCCTTCGAGCTCATGTGTGATGCTAGTGATTATGCTATAGGGGCAGTCTTGGGGCAACGCAAAACAAAACATTTTCAGCCTATACACTATGCCAGCAAGACTATGACCGAGGCACAAAGTCATTACACCACCACTGAAAAAGAATTATTAGCTGTGGTGTATGCTTTTGAAAAATTCCGGCCATACTTGATTCTGACTAAAAGCATAGTGTATACGGATCATTCGGCTTTGAAGTATCTATTTGCAAAACAAGATGCAAAGCCGAGACTCCTCCGATGGGTTCTCCTCCTTCAGGAATTTGATATCATTATTCGTGATAAAAAAGGAGCTGAGAACCTGGCTGCTGATCATCTCTCCCGTCTTGAAAACCCTCACCAAAATGCTTTCGAGAAAAAGGAAATAAATGAAACATTTCCTCTCGAGACCCTCAATGTGGTTTCATTTCGTGGAGACTCGATTACCCCATGGTTTGCCGACTTTGCAAATTACCTTGCGGGTAACTTCATTGTGAAAGGGATGTCGTCCCAACAAAAAAATAAATTTTTCAAAGATGTCAAACATTACTTTTGGGACGACCCCTACTTGTTCAATATATGCGCGGATCAAGTCATCCGGCGGTGTGTGTATGGTCAGGAAGCCAATGAAATTTTAAAGGCTTGCCATGCTGGTCCCACGGGGGGCCACCACAATCCCAACTACACCGCCAAAAAGGTGTTTGATTCCGGCTTTTATTGGCCCTCGATCTACAAGGATGCCCAGGAATTAGTCAAGTCCTGTGACGCTTGTCAACGTCACGGGAATATTTCACAAAAGAATGAAATGCCTCAGAATGCAATTCAAGTTTGTGAAATCTTTGATATCTGGGGCATCGACTTTATGGGGCCATTTCCATCTTCTCACGGCAATAAATACATACTCGTGGCAGTTGACTACTTGTCAAAATGGGTTGAAGCGAAAGCTTTACCCACAAATGATGCCCGAGTAGTTGTAAAATTTTTAAAAGCTCTCTTTGCCCGATTCGGAACTCCACGTGCTATTATTAGCGATCGTGGTACGCACTTCTGTAATGACAAGTTTGACAAAGTCATGCAAAAGTACGGTGTGACTCACCGTCTTTCTACCGCGTACCACCCTCAAACGAGTGGACAAGTCGAAGTGTCCAATCGGGGCATTAAAAGAATATTGGAGAGAACTGTAGGTGAGAATCGTGCATCGTGGTCGGACAAATTAGATGATGCACTTTGGGCTTTCCGTACGGCTTACAAAACACCCATTGGGTGTACGCCTTATAAACTTGTGTACGGGAAAGCGTGCCATCTTCCGATCGAGCTTGAGCATAAAGCCTATTGGGCCCTCAAGCATGCCAATTTCGACCTTAGAACAGCGGGTGATCACAGAAAAGTTCAACTCAATGAATTAAACGAACTTCGTGATCAAGCTTACGAGAACTCTTTGATCTATAAACAAAAGATAAAGAAGATTCATGACTCAAAAATCAAAAACCGCGTTTTTAACGTTGGTGATCGAGTCCTTCTTTTCAACTCTAGACTCAAGATCTTCTCGGGAAAGCTCAAAACCCGATGGACTGGTCCATTCACCATCACAAAAGTTTATCCTTATGGGACCGTCGAATTATTTCAAAATGACGGTCCTAACTTCAAAGTGAATGGACATCGGTTAAAGCACTACTTTGGAGAGGACGTACCATCCATGGTCGTCCCGGATCTCCAAACTTTCCCCAAGGACAATTGAATTCGGGGATAGAGTCAAGCTAGCGACTCAATGACCAAAAACTAGCAACAATACGGGTTTTCACCCGTATCTCTGATTCTTTCTATTTTCTACCACCGAGTGTGGGGGAATGGCCAACCCCCCCCGCTGTTTGAAAAAATGTATATATGTATATAAGTTTTCAAAAAAAAAAAAAAAAAAAAAAAAAAAAAAAAAAAAAAAAAAAAAGTTGTATATATATAGAAATAAAGTGAAATTGGTATTTCCGCAGTTAGATTCGAATCTTGGTTTTTTACGTTCATAGCTTCGGCATAATAGCCGGGACTTTGAATATTGAGGACAATATTCATTTCTAAGTGTGGGGGGGAAATTCTAACGAATTTTAACAAATATCTTTCAAGTACCCCCGTTTTTGGCCAAAAATTTTCAAAATTTTTTCACTTTATTTCAAAATTTTTGTGGTAATCAGTCCGCCTTGTCTAAGCGACAAAAGGGATTGGCTAGTCCAGGAGCAAACGGCTCTTGGTAAAGACAACTCAAATCCGTTGACGGCTGGCAATTTGCCCAAAATTGTGTGGTTCATCAACTCCCCGAAAACAAATGAGTTGGCTAGCCCGCAAGATTATGGCTTGTGGTAAAGGCCGTGGAAAAATCCATAATTGGTAATCAGCTCACCGAGATGTTGACTAGGTCCATCAAGAGTTGGCAAGTCCAGGAGCAAACGGCTCTTGGTAAAGACTTATCAAATCCGTTGGAAGCTGGTGGTTTGCTCAAAATCACACGGTTTTCAGGTGTGCCACAGTTCTTACACCTGGCTACTCCAGAAGTGATGGCTTTTGGTAAAGAGTTTAAAATCCATCAAGTTTTCTAAAAAGATTGCTAGGGACTAGCAATAGTTCAGTGTGGGGGATTGATGAGTGCTCAAACACTCATCGTTTTTGATAATTTTAAACTGCCAAAACGCACAAAAACAATCAAAAAGATATCAAAATACTTAAATTATCCCAGGGATTGTGTTTTATGTGTTTTAAAAGCAAAATGTGCAAAAACAAAGAAAAAACGTACAAAGTTTGCAGTATTGGCAGTTTCAGTCCCCCAAGTTTCAAAACTTGTCAACTTTAGTCCCTATGCATTTATTTTTAAGGAAAAGTCAACCCAAGGTCTTAAAAGTCAAATTAAGTCAAAATATCATAATTGGGTTGCAAGTTTTCATAAATTACATAATTAGTCCCTGAAAATCCAAAGATGGCAAAAGTAGTCCCTGGGATGTTTTGAAATTTTGAAAAATGTGGAAAAATACAAATTTGGTCCTTGGTTATTGGTATTTGGCATAAATTGGTCATTTGAAGAAGTTTTGGGGAGTTACATTTCACACCCCTCAACTTTGAAAAGTTTGCAAATATGGTCCTTGTGATTAACTTTTCCAAACCGGACCCTTGTTATTTATTAAACCCAAGACCAAATAACCAATCCAACCCAATCCACTCCCCAAGCCATGTCTGATCCAGTAACACTCCCCAAGCCCAAACCTTAGCCCAAAACCTTTTAAAACCGTTTTAAATAAACACCCGGTCAAACCCAGCGTTGACCCATCTTCCCCAACCATATCCCACGAAACCAGGCTCCATTGTTCCCCCCCCCCTCCTCACCTTTTTCCAACTCTAGCCCCCCACAATTAATGCCCAAACCTAACTAATCCACCACAATTAATACACTCAACAACCCCTCACCAGTTCCACCCAATTTGGCCCCGTATACCTTTTGGCGCCAAAATCATGATCAAAGGCTAGGAGTGATCTCATATCAATTCAACGATGGGGATTTGGTCAGAAGGTCAAAGCAAAGTCCTTGGGACCATCAGATTTCAAAAAGGTGCCATGTGGGAAGTCCTAGGGCTTAATTTATTTTCGTTATATATATTGTAGCTCTTACATGAGCCTTAGTGTGTAATTTTCTTATTTTTATTTGTAATTTTAGTTCATTTCCAATGTAATGTAACCTTTTTTATTAATGCAAGATCAATTTGAAGTTTAATTTTCAATTTCACTTTTTCAAGTCTCATCTTAAATTTCCAAGTTTCAATTAAGGGAAGTGATTTGTGTTTCAAGTATTCAGAAGCTCTTACAAGCTCAAAAATAAGATAATACAAGTGTTAAAAGCTTATGTGAACACCTACAATTCAGTTTTCAATAAAAACTAAGAAAATAAGAAAAATAAAAATAAAAACAAAAAGTTGTGATCAATGGTTATATAAGCATGGAGCACAGTGAATATTGGAAGGCTGTGGGTTAGGAACCTCAGGGGAGGGCATAGGTTTGTTTGGTTTGGTTCCTTGGTATCTATTCAATAGCTTGGAAGGCTTTGTAAGCTATCAATTCCTTCATTCTTACTTTCAAGTAACTTAAGTTGTTTATTTTAGCTTATTACATCTATAAATTAGCTTAGAGATTAGTGGTGATCATCTGTTTGAGCTTATTAGTTGTTTAAGTGGTAATCTCTTCTTTAACTGTTTTTAAGAGGGTGTTTGGTTGTGCTTTGTTTGGTGTGTTCTAGTTGTGTTATTGAGCATTTGTTAGTTCCTATTAGTTATTAGGGTATAATAAAGCTCAGTGGAACAAGAAATTTGGTGCAAAAGACTTTAAAAGTCAAAATCACAAGACAATAATCACCACAGTCCACTGTGGTGATTTTTGAAGTCCAAATCCCACAAATCCTTTTCAAAAGTTAAAGTTTTACCCAAAATAGTTTTAATATAGCTTATCTTAGCTTATTGGGTCATTAAATCAGCTTTTCAAGTTCATAAAAGTCAAAGTTGAGTAAAACTCTTAAAAGTCAAAAACTTGTTCAGTCATTTTGAGCAATATTGGGAGGGGTGTAACTTATTTGATTGTAATTGTTAGAAGCTGATACTTGGTGTGCTTATTATCTACCACTTTGTAGATTTTTGTTAATTTTTCCAGATTTTTTTAGAATTTGTTTGGTGGGTTAAAACAGGTCTCAAAGTGACCTGCAGGGCAACCTATTTGCCCTGCTCTCAGTTACCTCAGCAATCCACCCAACTTCATTGGTGGTTTGTGACTGACCCAGTGGGTCCCATAGCCTTTACCTTGCACCTTTCAACCCCCCTCCTACCCAGGAATCAGGGTTGACCTTTTGTTTGACCCCAAAATCTGTGGACCCTACCTAGTTTGACCCATAAACCTTGTCCCTCAGCTGCCTCAGTCAACAAATAAGCTAATTGCTTATTTGTTATTTTTGGCTTATTGAGGCCATCTATTAGCTTAATTGTTGCTTATTTGTGTTCATTAGACTCTGAGAAACCAATCTCAACCAGTGTGGACTCCACATTTCACCATTTGAGCTAAAACACTCCACAGTCAACAAAAGTCAACTGTGGGTGCAATAAGCACTTCAATTGCTTATTCCATGGGTTAAAACAAAAGTGTTTTTGTTAAAGTTGGTTGTTTTTAGTTTATTATCAGTTTAGAAAAAGAAAAAATCCAAAAAACCAATTTTAATTTTAGTGATAGCTTCTATTTAATAGGAGTTATCAATTTATTTTTCTTTTTTTTATTTATTTCTAAGTAATATATCACTTTTATATTTTTAGAAATTATATTTTAGGTTAAAATAATTTTATAAATTTTTCCAGATTTTTATTTTGTCTTTTAGTGGTTTTTCTAATTAATTCTAGTTTAATTTAGTTTTAATTAATATTAATCAATTAAATAGCATAATTAGTTTTTAAATAGTATAACCTAGTTTTTATAATTTTTATAGCTTTTATTTTAGTTAAAACATTTTTATAAATTTTTTAGAATTTTTACTGTTCATTTTCTAATTTTTATAATATAATTAGTTTAATTAGTAATTAATAAGTAATTAGAATAATAATTAATTAATTAGCTTAAAAATACTTAGAATTAAATTTTTTATAATTTTTTTAGGATTCCTGTAATGGTTAATTAGATTTATAAATTTTTTCTTAATTTTCTAAGTCTTTGTAGTATTTTTAATAATTCTAATTAATTTAATTAGTATTAAATAGATAATTAGTAATTAATTAATATTAAATAATTAAATAGTGTAAAAATAATTTTTATTTTTCTTAAAATTTTCTTTAATTAATAGGATTGTAAAAATACAAATTTTACACTTTTAACCCTCCCAGTCCTCCAGTTGTACTTTTTGTTTTATTCGTCTGAATACGTTTTTTAATTAAAACGTACGTTTTTAGGTTTAGCTCAAATCTTCGTACTCCAAATTCCCGTAACCATTCACATAGCTTTCCTAAGCTATTTTTGTTTATAATTTCCAAATAATTTTCACAACAACCCCTTTTCTGTGAATAACACCCGATTACGAACACGCTATAGTTACATTTCACACCTCAACGGGATTTAACGACCCGGTGATACATTATATTACCCGGAGCATTGATCTAGGCTATTTGACTTAGTTGACCATTCTTTGGTTAATTTAAGTTAGGTGGTTTGGAATCAATCAATATACGTATATATATATATATATATATATATATATATATATATATATATATATATATATATATATATATATATATATATATATATATATATATATATATATATATATATATATATAAGGATGTATTAGGTTGTGGGTTGGTTGTGTTATGTGCGTAAATGTGTTTGTATGTTTTGGTGTTTGTGTGATGCACTTGAATATGAACTGTGATGCAGTTGGTTATGTTTTGCAGCATATGAAGTTCGGTTTGGTCACGTTTAGTGAGTTTTAGTTTTCGAAATGTGCTTGTATGTGTATTTGAATGCTTGATTCAGTAGTTGAAAAGAAGTGATGTAGTTGGTTATGTTTTACAGCATATGATGTTTGATTAGGTCATGCACAATGTGTTTTAGTTGTTGAAATGTGCTTGTATGTGTATTTTAATGCATGATGCAGTAGTTGTAAAGAAGTGATGCAGTAGGTTATGTTTTGTGGTGTATGATGTTTGATTAGATCACGCGTAATTTTCTAAAAGTACTTGTTTATGTATTTGAATGCTTGATATAGTAGTTGTAAAGAAGTGGATGCAGTAGGTTTTCATTTTAAAGTGAGATGCAGTAGGTTTCAATATATAGCTAATTTAGTTTAATAGTATATTTATATGAACTAGTAAGTAGAACTTGAATTAGTGAATTTGTTGTGTTTATAATAAGTGCATCAGATCATTTAGAAAATAGTGAATCAGTTTAATAATCTATCTTGGTACTTACAGGTTGTCATGTTTGTAACAACTTGCTTAGGAAACATCACGTAAAGGGCGACGAGATGGGCACGATTCTAAATCCTGAAAATGGAGTGAAGATCAACCTAATACGTGAAAGAATTCTAATATCAATGAGAGAGATTTGAAGTGTTGTCATCCATATGGGAATATTAATTGTTGTTTCAAAACAATGGTGTAAATTTTACTAGATGTTTCAAACTATTTGTTGTAATACTTTAAATTACTGAATGTTTAATACTAAGTCTTGTACCTCTTAATGAGCATAATGTTTGTAATTTTTTTTATTATCGTTGATTCTGAAGGAGTGTATATGCACCAGTTGTATAAACCGTGATTCACTAAATTGTTCAATGTGATGTACTAATTTGTTAACTATGATGCATTAACAATACTAGTGCATCACAATGTATACAACTAGTGCATCATAATGCATATATCAAGTGCACCACATTCTAAGAATCTGTTGCACACCATTGTATATATTCACATAAATATAAAGAATTTTTGGAATTACCACAACTGTATCAAAAATTTTAAAAGTATGATGCCTTAATTTTGATGTACTAACAAATATCTGTGATGCCTTAATGCAGTAACATAAACACTGTGATGCACTGGATTTTGAATGTGATGCAGATCTAGAATAAAGCATGACGTAGTTTGAATGAAACGATGTTAACTACTGTATCACAATGTAAAAATCTATTGTATCACAATGTATAAATCTACTGCATCACAATGTTATTTTACTGCATCATGATGCACTAAACAATAAGACCATGATGCAGGAACTATGATGCAGTAACTGTGATACAATAACTAAACAATAAGACCATGATAAAAAGTATGATGTGCTACAAAAAACAAGCTACAAAAAAATATATTAAAATTATGAGGTACTACATAAAAATCACATATGCATGATAGAAAATAACAATGACGCATTGTACAATACGAAAGTAACAAACTTTACACATTTCTTTCTATTTTCCAAATCATTTCTTGGTCTGATCTACTTCACGAAAATCAATCGGCAAACTTAACATGAACAAATTAAACATTCATGGGACGCGTAGTCCGACATGTGTCTTGGTCGGATTCCATCGTTTAAATCACATAATGAGATATGTCTTGGGTTGAATAACGCACGCAGGCTGAAACACATGAAATCATACAAGACATATCACTTTGACTTTATTCCTTATTTAGACGCAAGTCGACCATGGAGTCAAAGTTGCCATCATCCATCGCTCGGATGAGTAAAGGACTTGCCTCTAGTTTGATAGATGTTAGCAACAAACGGATCATTAATTCATAAACATAACCTCTATAAGCAATCTGATAATTAGTAATAAAAATTCAAAAATTACACCTAATACACTACAAGCAATCTAATAGAAAAGTAATAGCATTTTGACAATATGAATACGTCCTACATCATAGTTTTACATCTACTGCATCACACTGAAACAACTACCAAATTTGTGATTCAAAAAACTCAAAATCAAAAAACTATAAAATACATCATCATATTCTTATATCTATTTCATCACTCCTATAAAGTTCATCACACCCATAAAATCAATGTTGTAGTTCACAAACTCAAAATCAAAAACCTTTGAAATAGTTTATCATAGAATTACATCTACTGCAACCTACTCCTATATGTAGTAATTATAATATTATATCTATTGCAACATATTCTTATATCTACTGCACCATACTCTTATAACTAGTAATCAAAATTCAATAAGTACAAAACATTTTACCTAATACACTACAAGCAATCTGATACAAAAGTAATAACAATTTGACAAGCTTTACTTATTGCATCATAGTTTTACATCTACTGCATCACAGTGAAAAAACTACTAACAGCAATACAACATAAAGAAACAAATAAAACTCATATATAATATCATACACAACTAATATCATGCATAATAGATATTGCATCAACATTTCAGAATAGCTGCATCATATAAATAACTACATATACATGCATTTTTTACTAATAAAATAACCAAAGAATAAGCTAATATATCTTAATTTTCCACCGAAAAATACCTACTCCATTAGTATTTCAATAAAATTGCATCAAACTCATAACTAAATATAAAAAAGCATTTTCCAAATAAAAGAACAAACACATATTGCATCATATTTGCATCATACCTAAAATTACATACACAAGCATTTAATAATCATAACTTAAACAAAAATTAAGCTATTAGATCTATATTTGTCACAAACAAACACCTACTGTATCACCATTTCTATTTTCCTGCATCGCACATATAACTACGCATAACCACTTAAAGTTGACAAAAAACAATTAAACAATAACACTTGATGCATCACAATGTAAAGCTAGTGCATCACAGTAATAATGACTAAAACAATTAAAGATTTAAAAGCTAATGCATCACAGAGTAAACTTAGTGCATCAGAGTTATAAAATATCACTAAGACATTTTATCAAACACCTTATGTGCAGCTTTACTATAAACATTTTGTACATGTTTCTTTTAGATCTAGACACTTTAAATATAACATAACTAGATTAATAACAACAAAAAACCGAACAAACTATTCAAAATAAATCAATGAACATCATATACATTCAAAAGAAGATTAACATATCCATATTAATTAACAGTAACAGTTAACTACAATTAAAAGACCTTACATTCAAATTGAATAATTAATCTGGTTAAATCTTCGGTGGGGAACGGTGGTGGTGAATGGTGGGGAAGGTGGTGGTGAATGGTGGTGAAGGCGCTAGTGAGTGGTGGATCGAAGGAGGAGAACGGGGATGATGGAGGGAATGAAGAAGGCGTAGTTGTTATCTAAGGACAGAATGTGGAAGAAGTGAACAATAAATGAGGATAGAAGGTTTTTATATGGTTCAACGTAAATGATGAAAATACCCCTGATAGTATTAATAAAAGGGGCGGACTAATTGGGACACGTGGTAGCTCCTAGTTGTTTCCTACACTTTTTATTATAACACACTTTTTATTTTAACCCAAACCTATATATATATATATATATATATATATATATATATATATATATATATATATATATATATATATATATATATATATATATATATATATATATGTGTGTGTGTGTGTGTGTGTGTGTGTGTGTGTGTGTGTGTGTGTGTGTGTGTGTGTAAATACTAAATTAGTTCTATAAACCCTAATCACCAACACACTCTTCCTCATTGTCACACTGTCATATTCTTTTTTTTTTCACTGCCATCCTACTCTTTATTCCAAAAATAGTTTGATCAACAACAGTAACTACTTTATATGCTAACATAAACCTCTCTCATACCAATACCTTTTACAATACGATAAAATAAGGAAGAAGCTCGACATTAGTATCACGAGCATGTCTCCCACCCTTAACTCACAATAGTTGGTTCATATTCGTCCATTTAACCAGAAGATTTGAAAAATGTTTTCCATGTTCATTGATTTAAGACAAAAATACACCATTGGTCCCTGAACTTTCCCAAAAACATCGCAAGGGCCTCAAACTTGGGAAAAACGTCTCCATGAGTCCAAAACCTAACTTTTTGAGGCCGTAGTTTGGTCTTGGTCAACGCATGTTTTTAGTTATATATTCAAGGGTATAATAGTCCATTCACGTTTATGACTACACCTTAGTACATTAGTTAACCCAACAGTGGATTACTTTTGGCACGTTTGTTCCCTTTTAACGCCTAAAGTCTTGAGAACCATTTATCTAGCTCCCCAGCCTATTAATACCTCTCAATTGTATACCAAAGAACACAAACAAACACATAAATCCCTTTCAAAGAAAACTTCAAACAATGGCAGCAAATGGACACTTTCAAAATGTTGCTGAAGAGTACGAGTTCGTCTTAAACAACTATTTGTTGTTTGATTTGATGCATTCGGGGATGAACCCATCACAGAATATGGGTCGTATAGGCAGGTGAATACGTGGATGAGGACAAAATACTGAACAGGGTGCGTAGAAAAGACTTTTACTGGGATGAGGTTTTAGGATTGAATGAGGTAGAGGAGGAGGAAGAAGATGAAGAGGAGGAGGAGGACCAAAAGAAGGTGGTGCGGTAGCAACATGTGGTGGAGCAGCAACAAAATGTGGTGGAGCAACAGCAAAATGTGGTTGAGCAGCAGCAAGGGGTAATGGTATCGGGTGATGCTTTGGAAGAAGGATTAGTGATCTTGAAATTATTTTTCAACAATTCAAAGAAAGGAAGGAAAGCAGGGAAGAGAGCTCTGGTTCGAACCAGTTGGTGTGAAATAGAAAGAAGTAGTTTATGATTATGGTGTTTTTATGTTTTTAGTATGTTTTATAATTAGATGTATTGAATGGTTGTAACTTTTTAACACTTTCAATGAAAATTTTTATGTTTAATTAATTGTTTATGGTTGCTTGTGAATATTTAATTTAAGAAAGTCTTATGAATGGTTGTAGCTTTTAAAACATATAAATGAAAATTTTGATGTTTAATTAATTGTTTATGGTTGCTTGTGAATGTTTGATTTAAAGAAGTCAACAAACAAAAAATGCATAAGGGTAAGTGGTGAAAAGAATGCTGAGGGTTTATGGGCAAAGTGGAATTACTATATGTGTTTCCCTGATGTTAAAGGGGTGTTTGGTTTCTTGAATAACAGCAGTCTTTTTTAAAAACTACAAAATGGCGGGAAAGTAAAAGTGACTAATCTATCTTCTTTACAAGCTGCTAGAGTATATACACTACATATGTGAATGATGCGTGGGAATTGCACCAGGCTTTACCTCTCGAGGGATCTCGAGAAGCTTACAACCCCCACCAGGCAGTGTACCTGATCGTTGTAGTATAGTATAGTGACAAGTACCGGGGGATTGATCGTTCAACTCAGGAATAGTGTCGCTAGGATTAGAAAGCCTAAAAACTAGGTCTAGAGGTGAGGGATGATTCTTTTTGTATTTTTATATTTTATGAAAGCAAGTAAAATCTCGGGTTTTGGAAGAGTGGGCGGAATTAGTTGCTAGTCAACTAACCCAATAACTAAAGATGCAATCAAAATAAAATAACAGAAATGTAAATAAAACTAATTAAACTAATGTGGTGTGAACAATAAATGGGAGAATTGTGTTTACTTAGATTTCACTACTCCCTAGATATCTTTTACAGGTTAATTACTTGTTATAGTTACGTGGATGACGGGTTATATTCCTTAATACCAATCATGGGGTGGCGTACTTACTTCCCCAATTCTATAAGCTCCTACTTCACTCCTATGTCGAGCCTGCAAGAAGCTCCTAACATGGGATCACTAGAATTCGCTCATGAATTAAATACAACCATAAAAACCTAGTACACATCGGTTCATGTTTATTAAGACGTTCAAGCAAGTTACACAATGGAGATCTGCCAATTTTCTTAAGCCTAACATTGAAATCATTCATCCATTACAAATATAAACAAGCAATCAACCTATAATCAACATCTAGGTTTCATTACATCTAAGCAAACACACAAAAGATCTAGCCTAGCATGTTAAAATCAAGACAAGCATAAGATATATTCAAACAACACATAGACATATTGAATGAATTGAAAGAAAACTTATCTCAATTGAACATGAAGGGTTTCAAGGGGTGAAAACCCTTGAAAATACTGTTACAAACGAGCTAGGGTTTATAAAGTTCGGCCCTAGAATTCTCCTTACAAGTTCCACACTTAATGAATGAAAATTAGAAAAGTATATATAGATTTCATGAGGTGACGGCGTCAAGAGTAAAATTCTGACGCCGTCATCTCGCCGCCAAAAATCTTCTCGGACTGCCTAGATCCAGATCTGACGCCGTCATGTGTATTTCTGCTCTGGGCCATCACCACATTTACTCTTGACGCCCTTGGTCTGACGCCGTCATGTTTTCTCTGGGCCGTCATCCATTTTGCTCCTGACGTCGTCTTCAAATCCTTCTTGACGCCGTCAGGTACTGTTCCCAGCAAGGAAAATTAAGACTTTGTCGTTTTCTTCACTTTTATGCTCCAAAAACGTCCAAAATGCTTCCTTTTCCAGAATTTACTCCCAAAGTACCTAAAATCACAAAAGGAACAAGTTAGGGCAATATTTGATCAAATAAATTCCAATTCCGGCTTAAATAACCCCCTAAAAACGGATCATTTTTCGCCTCATCAGTGAACATTTATAGAGACTTCTAGAAATCATGGCCATCGTCTTGTGTGGAGATCTTTGTTGTCTTGAGCATGCACATCCTTAGGAACCTGTTGTACGGAGTGTTTACATTGTGGTTAACAGCTCATGCAGAATGTTTGGAATTGCCATTTGAAGCTGTCTATGATATGGTTGTATTAACATTAATGCGTGTTTTAATATATGTATGCTATGTTTATTAATTGTGTATTAACATTAACTATGTATATTAAGTATGTGGACATGAATTGGTTATTTATTTATTTGTTTTTTTGAAAACTGAAACAATCACCCTTCCAACTTCCTACTATTAATTTTGCACACACTATATTAATCCCTTCTTATTCACGAGTTTAGCATCCAAAAAAAAGTACAAACACAAATAAATTTGAAATGGCAGAATCATCTCAAGCAGCTATTGCTAATAATGTTGTTCCTTCAACAAAGAGATCAAGAAATCAAAAGCAAAGGAAAGACAAAATGAAAAAGATGCAGATCCCACAGCTTGGTAATTTCAAGCAAAAGCTAAGGTTGTGGTAAAGAAAAGGAAATAGTGGGAAGCAAATGAACAACGCTGCATAAAAGAAAGACCAAGGAATGCAACATACATGCGTAAAGTTGCTCAAATAAGAAGAAAATACGAAGATCTTCAACAAGTGGACCTCGAGTATGACAATTTACAAGTGGACCTCGAGGAGAACTTGGAAACAATCGACTACGACACTTTACATCATGCATATGATCCAGAATCATCCCCTAAGTTTAGTTGTTAGATAGTTTGTTAATGTATTTTCTTTTTATGTTTATGCAATTTTATGCATTAATGCAACAAATTTAATTACAAAGAGTTTCGATTATTTAATTTTTTTTTTGTTGCAAAAGGTGAATCTTATATATTACTTCCAAAGAGTACATTATAAGATAAACTACTATATCTGATACAACTATTAATATCAACAAGTGCAAATACAAAACAATACTTGCTAGACTATCTAATATCTGACCACAAAGAGAAGATCATCTTTGATAGGCTTTGTCCATTATCTGATGCAACAATCTCAGCATTTTTGGTTTCTTTAGATTTGGCCATTTTTACTTTCACAAGTCAACATACACTCAAAAAATGAATGACTGTAACCAAGTTTATTTTAGATAAAAGGACCATGAAAATCCAATGTAAGGGACTCAAGGTGGGTGGGTTTATTGGTTCGCGCGCAAAATTAACTAGCGTATCAGGGAAGCTACGGTCAAGTTGCAAAGTCAAGTTCATGATTCGTCCCTAACGTTAGTTGTTGGGTTAACTAATGTACTAAGGCGTACTCATAAACGTGAATGGACTATTATACCCTTGAATATATAACTAAAGACGTGCGTTGACCGAGACTAACCTGGTCAAGGAACGCAATCGGCATCAAAAAGTTGAGTTTTGGACTTGACATTTTTCCTAAATTTGGAGCCCTGACGATATTTTTAAAAAAGTTAAGGGACCAATTGTGTATTTTTGTCTTGATTTAATAAATGAATATAAACATGTGTTTTCACACCTGTCTGATAACCTTTCCGCTTAATTACAGTCTTGCTTTTAAGGGTAAAAACGACAAAACACAAAGCCAAAGGACCAAATCAAAACCTAAAAGATTTTCCACAACATTGACTTTCTTGCCAAAAAAAAAAAGAGAAAAATCACTCAAACAAAAAACCAAAAATGAATCAAAAGCTTGTTGCTGTCTTTTCCAACCCACAAAAACACAACTAGGGTTTGAAACAAAACCCTTTAACACCCAGATCTCATAATCACTTTGTTTTTAACCAAGTTTTAATTTCTAAGAACCCTAATTAGGGTTCAACAAATGGGTCATCTTCAAAACCCCATAAAACCTTTTTTAATCCTCACTTTCTTCACTTTATCCATCTCCGGCGTCTTTTCCGGCGAGTTTTCCGGTGACACGTCAGCACTTCTCGAATTCAAAGCCTCACTTTCTGACCCGGATGGTGTTTTAGTCAGCTGGAATGAAACCAACTTGGATTCTTGTAAATGGGTCGGAGTCACTTGCGGGTCGGGTTATCGGGTCACGGGTATTAATATCACCGGTGGAGGTAAGTCATGTACTAGATATGATAAATTTGAGTTGTATGGTTATGGGGTTAGGAAAAAATGTGTTGGGAGTAATGGGAGAGTAAGTGGGAAGTTGTCGAATGCGATATCGAAGCTTACGGAGCTTCGGATTTTTTCGATGCCCTTTAACGTGTTAAAGGGTGGGTTTCCTGATGGGGTTTTTGGGTTAAAGAAGCTGGAAGTGATTGATCTTGAAGGGAATTTGATTAGTGGGAATTTGAGATATGATTTTAGTGGATTGGGGAGTGTTCGGGTTTTGAATTTGGGGTTTAATAGGATATCGGGTGAGATACCGGAATCTTTGTCAAGTTTAAGGAATTTAGAAGTTTTGAATTTGGCTGGGAATAAGGTAAATGGTTCGATTCCTAGTTGGTTTAATGAGTTTAGTGGTTTAAGAGAGTTGTATTTGTCATTTAATCAGCTTACCGGGAAGATTCCTAGCGAGTTAGGGGAGAAATGTGGGATGCTTGAGCGGTTAGAACTTGCGGGTAATTTTTTGCTTGGTGAGATTCCGGTTAGTTTGTCCAATTGTAGTAAGTTGAGGTCGGTTTTGTTGTATTCGAATATGCTTCAAGATGAAATCCCGTCTGAGTTTGGTCGGCTAAGTATGTTAGAAGTGTTGGATGTGTCAAGAAATAGTCTTAGTGGGCATGTACCAAAAGAGCTTGGTAATTGTAAGGAGTTTACGGTTCTCGTGTTTTCGAATTTGTTTAATCCAATGCCGAATGTTGGTGGTATTGTGGAAAGTGAAATGACTCGCTCGGATGATGAGTATAATTATTTTCAGGGTGTGTTGCCTGCGGAAATTACTAGCTTACCGAAGTTGAAGGTGTTGTGGGCGCCAAGAACCACTTTGGAGGGTAAGTTTCCGGATGATTGGGGTGCTTGTAGAAGCTTGGAAATGGTTAATTTGGGCCAGAACCTATTAACTGGTGAAATCCCCAAGGGTTTGAATGTATGCAAGAAGTTGCGTTTTCTTGATTTGAGTTCGAATAAGCTGACTGGTGAGCTTAGTGATGAACTTCCGGTTCCTTGTATGTTTGTTTTTGATGTTAGCAGCAACCGTCTTTCAGGGTCAATTCCGTCTTTTCGTCACTCTACGTGTGAATCTTTTGATCCCTCGTCAATGTATTCAAGGTATTTTTCATTTCAAGCTGCAAACTATGGTGGAAATCTTACAATAACACATAATTTTGGTCGGAACAACCTCACGGGTGAGTTGAGTTCGGTAAAGGTTGCACCGGGAAAAACGGGAATGGGAGAGCACTCGGTTTATGCGTTTTTTGCTGGAGAAAACAACCTCACGGGGCGATTTCCTGGAGTTCTGTTTGATAAATGTTCTGAATTCAAAGCAATGCTTGTTAATGTCAGCTCCAACGGGTTATCTGGCGAGATCCCGACTAACATTCACGAACTTTGCAGATCTTTGAGGGCTTTGGATGTCTCGCGGAATCAAATATCGGGGATAATTCCTGACAGTTTCAGTGAGTTGGGTTCTCTTGTTACACTTAATTTGAGCCGGAACATGTTACATGGTGTAATACCTGTCAACTTTAGTAAGATTAAGGATCTAAAAACCCTCTCTTTATCAAGCAACAATCTGACTGGCCCAATTCCTGCGAGTTTCGGAAATTTGAAATCCTTAGAAATTCTTGAACTTTTTTCAAACTCGTTATCGGGACAGATCCCAGAAGATCTTGTTAGTTTAAGAAATCTGACTGTTCTTTTGCTCAACAACAACAAACTTTCTGGTCCGATACCGTCGGGTTTCACAAACACTACTAGGATTACGAAATTCAACGTGTCATTCAATGATTTATCGGGCCCTCTGCCGGAAAACATGTTGTCAACTCCAGACCAACAACCGCTCGAACCGGGTAAAGGTGGTGATTTTGTGAATTACTCTGAATCGCCAACGCCGTCCCAGAAACATGGGTCTCGCAACTTCAATTCAATCGAGATTGCTTCTATAATATCAGCTTCTGCTATTTTATCGGTTCTTTTAGCTCTCATTGTTCTCTTCTTCTGTACGAGATGGCGACCCAAGTCCGCTACCCGTGTGTCAACCCGTAGGGAAGTTACCCTTTTTACTGAAATTGGGGTCCCGTTAACGTTTGAAAACGTGATAGAAGCAACAAATGGGTTTAACCCTAGTAATTGTATCGGCAATGGCGGGTTCGGAGCTACTTATAAAGCCGAAGTCACACCCGGTTTCGTTGTTGCGATAAAAAAACTGTCAGTGGGACGGTTTCAGGGGATACAACAGTTTGATGCCGAGATCAAGACATTAGGAAGACTCCGTCATCGGAATCTAGTTACGTTAATCGGGTATCACGCCAGTGATACTGAGATGTTCCTGATCTATAATTTCCTTTCCGGTGGAAATTTAGAAAGATTCATCCAAGAAAGATCAACAAGAGCTGTTGATTGGCGAGTCCTTCACAAGATTGCATTAGATGTAGCTCGTGCACTTGCGTTCCTTCATGATCAATGTGTTCCACGTGTTCTTCATCGTGATGTAAAGCCCAGTAACATTTTACTAGACGATGATTACAACGCTTATTTATCTGATTTCGGGTTGGCTCGGCTTTTGGGTACTTCGGAAACTCACGCAACCACAGGACCTGCCGGGACATTCGGTTACGTGGCCCCGGAATATGCGATGACGTGTCGGGTATCAGACAAAGCTGATGTTTACAGTTACGGTGTGGTGCTTCTTGAACTTTTATCAGACAAAAAAGCATTAGACCCGTCATTTTCGTCTTATGGTCACGGGTTTAATATAGTGGGGTGGGCGTTTAAGCTACTACAGGAAGGGCAGGCAAAGGAGTTTTTTACAGCCGGGCTATGGGAGGCAGGCCCACATGATGATTTAGTTGACGTGTTGCATCTTGCTGTGGTTTGTACAATGGACTCGTTATCTACGAGACCCACGATGAAACAAGTGGTACGAAGGCTGAAGCAACTTCAACCAGCGTCGTGTTAACATAGTATTGATAGTATTGATTATGATTTGTAAATTGTTGTATATGCTTGTTTGTTGACAATGATCGGATTTACACAGATTAAGATTTGTTGCAACCACGCGGCTGTAGTTTATTGCTTGTTCATTTCTGTGTAAATTTTGAGAAGCAATTTTATGAATTGCGTTTTAGGCACTTTTTAATCATGTAGCTTTCTAGCTTGAGAGTCTTTGGTACTTTTTAATCATGTAGCTTTCTAGCTTGAGAGTCTTTGCCACTTAACTCGGTCTCTTTGTACAACAGTCATGGTTAGTGTTTTGATGGGCGAAACAGAAAGATGTAGTATTGGCCGCAGATTGTGAACACATCGAAATCCTGCAGCTTCTTGCTTGTCAAAGTGAAAGAAATGTAAGTTGTGTTAATTTTGATGGTTTTGTATGCTTTGTTTGTAATTTAAAGTTACAGTTATATGTCTTAAAAACATTGTACATTATGCAACCAATGCTTGCATTTTGAATATATATGAAATTAATTATGAAAGTAGGGTGATATATGAAGTTAATGTGACAACAAGTATTGTGACACGGTAGATTTGCCGTCATCGCTATTTTCTGTCTTGTTTTCATAGTTGCAGCGAGATGGTTAAGCATACGTGTTTGTGCAAGGTAAATTTATATGGATTTAATCTATTAATTTTGCATAAACGTAAAAGGATTTAATTCGCTTGTAAGATTGTTGTATTTCCTTATAAGAGTTGAATTTTACAAAATAAGGAGCTTGATTTTGCCACATAAGCAAAATTAAGCGACGTAATTGGTTAATTGAAAGTCAAACAAATAGTTATTTCATTATCAATTTGATAAACAAAAATACTGCAATCTTTTTTATTTTATTTTTTATTTTTATTTATTATTATTATTATTATTATTTATTATTATTTTTTTGTGTCTTTCACATTCTCAATTTTTTAGCAATAAAACTAAAATTTTATTATTAATAATAAAAAAATACTTTAATAATTATAAAATAAAAAAGTAAATAAATAACGGAATCAGTTGCTCTGCTCCGTCACCGAAGACTCACCGAAATCACCAAATCCACAAATATATATATATATATATATATATATATATATATATATATATATATATATATATATATATATATATAGGGTAGGGATCCAATAAGAAGAATAATTAAAATGAGAAGGGTAAGAAGTAATTTTAACCACACATTTTTATATGGGAGGGAAAATTTGAATGAAGATGCATCCATTTTTGTAGGTGCATCTAAAATGTGTGGTTGTTGTTACTTCTTATCCTTCCTATTTTAATTATTCTTCCTATTTGATCCTAACTCTCTCTCTCTATATATATATATATATATATATATATATATAGGGGAAAACATAGCTACAACACAATGTAGCCAATTGGCTACATTTCCTTTGAAAAAAAAGGTGGGGACAGGGGGAAAATATGTGTCAGGGTCTAACCGCAGGGACTGAACTGTACATTATTAAAAGTTTTTTCAAAGGAATTGTAGCCAACTAGCTACAATTAATTGTAGCTAACATTTTCCCATATATATATATATATATATATATATATATATATATATAATAGGCAAATGAATCTCTCTCCAAAAATTTCAAATGTACAAAAAATTATGCAATGTTTACAACACTTTAAAGCAATGATTTTTCATATTTACAACAAGCAAAGCATTATGTACAACAAAAACAAGCATAACTCGAAATTCAGACCAAAATCTTAGAATTATACATTAAATACCATTAAAAACACCCCTAAACATAATATTACAATTATTAGAACATAATGTACAACCCTCAATTAAAACCCATCCATATTTAATTTCGGCTCATAGATCTGTGACAAGTTAATCTTGTCTTTCAGTATCCGAAAAATAAAAAGAAGGAATAAGAGCAAGAGTGCTCATATTCAATCTTTATTTCGTTTAAAGAATCTCAAGAACAAACAAGAACATAAATGAAATGAAACACAATACAACTTTATGAGATCTTAGTGATGTTTTTCTAACGAAACGAAATGGCAACGGATCTATAGAAAAAATTTTAAGAATGTCACATATTTTTCTAAGATCTCAGTGATGTTTTCCTTTGTATTTCTTATGAGATAACAAGGTTGAATAAACATAAAGTCGATCTTGGTTTCCTTTAAACATAAAATTTAAACATAAAATATTTTAATGTCACATTCTTTAAATTTTTAAAATATTTAGATAACAAGATCTCAGTGATCCTAAAAGATAAAACAAAAAACACAAATTAAAGTCGATGTTGAATGGAGAAATAAGGTTGGAGAGAATGGAACTACATTTTTCTTACAAGGAAGGATATGTTGAATGTGTTATCTTTTGTGTATGGTGGAGTGTGTGACTGCAAATGGAGAAGGAGGATGTGGTAGGCGTGTTGTTTGTGTGTGTTATTAGGGTTGTGTGCTTAAGTTTAGGGGAGTTTAATATAAGCTAATTTTTAGGGCTGTTATTGGAATGGTATTGGACCACCGATTTTTATTGGACATGGGCTATTACTCAAAATTTCTTTGTCATTAAAAAATAATAACTTGATGCTAAGGTCCAGTTTTTGTTAGTAGTATAGTATCACACGGTTGTGAGTTTTTTCTTACAATCAAGTTTGACGTATTTTTGATGATGTATCTAAATTTAAGAACTTTTGTTCAAAAAAATTTAAGGACTTATTAGTTGCAAAAGATTCAATACAACAGAGAAAAACATGCATAACGTACTTAGCTCTTAACTCAATTAACGTGTATACATTGATGAATTAAAATATCAGCTACATGAATGCTTCATGAATAATAACTAGCAGGGTACCCGAATAATGCGGCGGCGGGTACCCCTTGACTGAATTTTGTAGCGAGCAAATGTTTTTCCTTCCTATGTTTTTTCTAACAATAATTTTACGAATGAATGACAACTTTGAATTAAAATACCTATAAGCAATAATAATGCAAATTATTTCATATCTAAATAAACATAAAGTATTCCTAATTGTAGTATTCGAATTTTTGAGCATATCTCCATCTCTACTTCTTAATCAAGTTATGTCTCGCAATTGTAACGAGGTAATTCAAGTCTAAACGAGAATTTAATATAACATTACAAGTACGTATACTCATTTTATTTATTTACTCTACGCACAACCTTTTGATTATGTTCGGGTGTCTGAAGAGTTGAAGAAAGAGGCAACAAAGAAACAAATATAGTACATATGCGAAACCATGCTATCAAGTACGGTTATTAGTATTAAAGATATATCAATGTCTTATGTTTTTATTGCAGATTGAAAATGTTTATGAATTTAAGAGGTTTCTCGATAGCCTCATGACGATGTGGTAGTTGTACCACACAAAGATGCTCAGCTTCACTTGGTGATACCAATTATCCCTTCACTTCTATTTCATATACCAGTTTAAATTAATACCCTAAATTAAATAATAAATATTTCACTATTTTGTTTTTTCTTATCATAAGATCTCATGAAATATTGACAAAAAGTATAAAGAGACTTATCTCGAGGAAAGTTATTTGAATCGTAATATATTTCAAGCTCGAACGGGCAACGGGCCAAATGAGCTTGATCCCGAATGGGCGTGGGCCAAACTGGCTCGAGCCTGAACAGGCACGGGTTAAACGAAATTCTTGATATCCGTAAATTTATTTTAAAAAAAAACATAATAAACTAAAATAATGATTCACCGAAAAATTTTATTTCAGGGTACCCGCCGCCGCAACGCGCGGGTACCCTGCTAGTATATATAAACAAAAAAAAGTTAAATAAAAAATACTTCTCTTATTCTTTGTCAATACTAGCAACAGATTGGGTTAAAATAATAATAATAATAATAAATAAATTAAAAAAAAAAAAGGTGTGGCATGTTTGAATCGATTGCCTGACCGACCCTCTTCTCTATTTTTCTCTTGTGCGACACGTTTCCGGAGATCAAATGTAATAAGGAGAACGCGTCGTTTTGGGCCGACCGACCGATTTGTCGCCCCTTAGTACACTTAACCTAATAATCACCACAAAATTGTTATGTTGGTTTAAAGCTTAAAATAAGTTATGATGATCACCGTATTTATTTATTTATTTTTCATAATTGTTGGTTTGAACTTTAAAGCTTAAAAGAAAGTTATAGAAAGTTATAATGATCACCGCAAGTTATTATTATTATTATTATTATTATTATTGTTATTATTATTTAACGATAAAGAGATTTTATAAATAAAAAACTAGCAAAATGCTAGGATAACAACTTACAAACCAAACAATCGACGCTCAAATACCTAAAAGAAAATTTATTATTATTATTATTATTATTGAACGGTAAATAGATTTTATAAATAAAAACTAGCATTTTGCTAGGATAACAACTTACAGACCAAACAATCGACACTCAAATGCCTAAAAGAAAAGGTTGCCTGAACCACCTTTAACAACCATCACCACAAAAATTGTTTCATAATTGTTGGTTTAAAGCTTAAAAGAGATACATAAAGTAACAGTAATGGGAATCAAACAAGGCTGAAACTAAGGCAGCCAATGTTTACCACCAGACCAAAGAGTCAAAGACGTGTTTGTTATATAAGGTGCATTACCATGTTTTTATCACAAACAATTTATAAAATTTTGTAAGTTGTTTACTCTATATGAACAGTAAATAACAATTTGTAAATTGTTATCTTTTAAATATCAACCATAAATCATAAACTTAAAGAGATGATCTGCAAGAGTAATTAGCTTTAGTGACCACTTTTATGCATTGTTATTTGAAAATAGCCAAAACCGGTTTTGAATCTAATGTTGTCTTTTTCTAGTTTGACGCTCGGCTGCTCAGTGACCACTTGTTTTCAGTTTAATCTATTATTTCAACTTTGTTTCGAAAAATTCACAAAGTTCAACATAGCCAATCAGTTAGGAGCAGAAATTACTTGCAACGCAATCCATAGTTCTCACGACCAGACTTGTCCAAAACGCAACCTGGTAAACACAAACGTCAGATAACTCAAATAACTAAAAATAGTCCGACTTTTTTTAATCTTGTTCAAGATCTTAGGTGTATAGGGAACTTGAATATAGGATTCGTTCATTTTAACAAGAAACAAGCTTCAAAGTATCCATGGAGTATTGGAGGGTACTGTGCATCATTTTGCTTAGATTCAGGCCAGATGCAAATACGTCAACGAGTTAAGCGGCCACAAAGTTCAAGAAATATCAGTGTTCCGAGTTGAGGGTGATATCACAACTCTTTGATTCGTAGTTCATGACACTAGTCTAAATACCTTAGGACCAGGATATTAAAATCTACTTTAATTTGACCCATGTTTTATTACATACATTTTGATTCTACAAAGCACATATAGATTACCTCGATATAGAGTTGACAAAAAAAAGTGCGTCAATAGTTACGCGACAAAAGTTTTCACTAAATTGGGGAACAGAGAAGCAAATTTGTTCTCTACAATGTCTATATATGGTACTAATCAACACTTTATTTAACATTTCGTTTGGCACATAAAAGGACCAAACAAGAGCCCGACAACGGTTGTGTGTCGTTTACATCATAATGAAGGTGGGTTAACGATGATATGTCTGAGAGGATGTTCGACATCACCACCGCCCCCATGCTTCACAAACTCAGCCGGAGTCAAAAAGCTACCATGACAAACACAAACTATTCTCACTTCTTCGCCTTTTCTGTATCTATACAAAAACCCTTCTATCTTATTCCCATTGATGCCGTCTCCTTTGGTAGAAACACAAGGCATGTCCGATAACATCATCTTTAGCGTTTCGTCTTTTGACCGATTCCTATCTACGATCTGAGATGATGTAATCGTAAATTTCTCGGGAACAGGTTTAGAAGCAACTGAATTTGATCTGTAGAGATTTGAATTCGAGAACTGTTGTGAAACAGATTGCTGACTAGTGCTTTTCGAGTCAGTGTCTTTATTCGTTCCTGTCATTTGATTGTCACCAATGTTATAAACATGATTCATACGCAAACAATGCTTAAATCTAGTATATTTTGCTAAAACTCTTAATAAGGCTCTAAACTCTTTCCTAACCAAATGTATACAATTCTGTCACAAACTAATATCCTACTTGCCTAACTAAAGAGCAAAAACAGATTTGACTAATTCCCGTGTCTAACTCATCTTCAAGCAAAATATAATTAACAAAGAAGATGAAACTAGGGGTGTTCACGGTTCGGTTAATTAACCGAATAAACCGAAAACCGAACCGAACCGAAATAAAACCGAACCGAACATATAACCGAACCGAACTTGTTAAAACCGAACCGAACCGAATTAAAAATTCGGTTTTCGGTTTGGATATGGGTTTAGCTATCTGAACCGAAAACCGAATTTATATAAATATATATATTTTTTATATATTTATATTATTTTAAATATAAAAAATATCCATTAAAATTTAATACTAATATAAAAAAACACTTTTTTATGCTTGAAATATTTTTTTTTGCCAAAAATATATATAATTAAATTAAAAAAAATATATAAATAGTGTAATTTAAGTAAAAAATTCGGTTTTCGGTTTTGACCCATAACCGAACCGAACTTCGGTTCGGTTCTCGGTTCGGTTATAAATATTTTCGGTTCGGTTCGGTTTTCGGTTATGACCCAAAAAATTTTTTTAACCGAACAACCCGAACCGAATAAACCGATTAACCGATAACCGAACCGATGAACACCCCTAGATGAAACACATGGCATTTCAATATTTCATTGTCTCCTTTTCTTTATTCGCCACATGTCACCGTACATCTATAGTAAGTAAATTAACTCAAGGATCAATAAGGCTGAACACAGTGGTGACCCAAGTCACCCACTGCCACGTCAGTTTTCTCTCTCCGGCGACCAGACATGACCCAAGTGTCACAGTCAATGACCATGTATTTTATTTTATATAAAAAGGAAAAAAAAAAAAAAGGTGGTTTATGTTTTGTGCGTCTAATATCGGTTGCAAATTCAACCGATTATTGGTTTCTCTATTTATTCGACCGATATTACCTCACAATGGGGACAACCAATTTGGAAGTCGGTCGAGAGGGATGACCAACCGATTACTTCAGATCCACTGCGTTCAGCCTAATGGTTCAATCTTTAAATTTGAAAAAAAATCATGGTGGTTCCGATCAATTTACTCTCTTTTTTTTCACAATAAAAAAAGTTCCAGGGTTACATCATATACATAAAGAGAAAAGATAAACGATTTAGTCGATAAATAGTAGTAAAAGTTTTGGTTGGTTAAATCTAACAACATATAAGACCAAACAATTAGAAAAACATTTAAGAGACAAATCGTCATAATGCAAGGCTAGCTAGAGTTTGCAATACACAATAGCAATTGTAAACATTAGCATATTTCCTATGAATAAGAGTTTGCAACATGATCAAAGGTCAAAATAGGAAAATGCTACATCCACTCACAAATCCCACACAAAATATCCACACGCTAAAGTGTCAGCCACTGATTGGTGGGATGGGATATACTTCTCTCTCATCCACCAATCAGTGGCTGACTTTGTGAGTGGATGTAGCATCCCTCGTCAAAATAGCCTTCGCCGTTCAAAAAAAAAAAAAGTCAAAATAGCCTAGAGGAATCGTATCAATATTCGTAATATGCTCTCTAACCAGATAGTTATGGGTTCAAATCATTATATAACAATTGTCTAATATATTTGTATATATCGTGAGATAGGTAACCTAAAGAAACAAAGAGTATGACATTATGCAACATATATATAGAAACAAAAAAACACCATACCAGAAACATGTTGACTTTCCAAATCCGAAACCCCGGACGAGCCACCACTCCCCGGGGACCCAACCGATGACATCCTCGGCAACGGCGGCAAAAACGACTTCGTAACTTCATTATTCTCATTAACCAAACACCTTATTTTTTTAACCTCGCAACTCCCATTTTTCATCTTCTCAACTCGTTTTCTCTTAGCTTCAAATCTTCTTAAGCTTTGCATCTCTTTCTTTTTCCTAAACTCATCTTCCATCATCTCAACAGGCAAAGAACATGTCCTTGTTAACGACGTCGTTTGATCAACCGTTAAGAAACTCGTCATGTCAGCTACTACCGAAGATGCACGTACCAACATGTTATTATTGTCTATACGACGTTTTTCGATACCATACTTACCGTTTAATGATAACCCTAGACTTAACTCGATGTTTTCTTCATCGTCAACTTTTTCTTCTTTTTTTACCATGTGGGCCCCACCACCGTCGTCTGAAACAAATCTTTTTAAGAAATCCATAATAGGGTTTATGGAATAATTTAAAAAAAAAATCTTATAATAAGATCAAGAACTTTTGTTTATAAAACCCATCGAAAAGAATGAATCATTTTGAATCTTTATAAAATCTTTATCGGATTTCTGATAAAATTTTATAAAAGAGTTAGCTTTTTTTAATAAAACATTGTGTTTTGGCCGGAAATATTGCCGGAAAATAATAGTTTTTGTGAGAGAGAAAATGCAGGTGCAAAAAAGATAGAAGAAAATGAGGAGATTTTTATTGTGGTTGGATAGTGTGAAATTACGAAAATACCTTTGAAAGTTAGGAATTGGTGACACGTGGAGGCATGGTAGAAAGAAGAGGAGGCCACGTAAGCTTTTAATAAAAAACAAAACAAACGGCAGAGGAACACAAGCGTTGTTTTTTTTCTTCTTGAGATACTATATTTGTTTAGTTAAGGACACGTGTCAGTTGAGAAAAGAGTAGGGTTATAATAGCCACGTGTGTTAGTAGGTTTCTGTAGCAGTAACTTCTGATTCTGAGGATTAGAGTGGGGTCTAGTAGAGTTTCGGAGAAGTGATGTGGTGCAAAAAGATGCGGACACGTATATTTAGGGTAGTACTATACCTCTTCTTCTACCATCTCTTCTTCTACCGTCTCTTTTAAATTCAATGTTGCAAAACAAGGCTTACAAGGCCGATTAATCGACGATTACAAGCTACAAGGCTCTGGAACTTGGTGAGTTTTACAAGGTAATCGGCCGATTAATCGGCGATTACAAGGTTTTGGGCCGATTAATCGGCTAAAAAACGCTACAAGGCCTCCGACCACTTCAGTACCGATTCACGATTTTTGCAACATTACTTTTAATTACTCCTCCATCCATTTCATATTAAGTGTCTATTTTTATAATGCACAAAATTTTAAGAGATTTCACTAACTAAACTGTTCACCAATCAAATATTTTTTTACCCACTAAATCTCATCTTATTGGTTAAAAAGTACAAGTGAACACTTAATTTGGAGCATCCAAAGATTATATTATGAACACTTAATATGAGACTTAGAAAGTACTAGTTGAGTGCTCGCGCACAGTTGCTGCGGCGATAAATATTGTTAATACAAATATCGCCTAAAAACGTTATTTATATTTTACGATCTTTGCTAAGTTTTGTTAACGACAAAATGTAAACTTTAGTTTCTAAGTAAAACTTAATTTTAGTTTAAAGACTTGCATAATTAGATATTTGGTACATTTTACATTTCACATAAAACACAACATTTTTTATATTTCTTAAAATAGAAAAATGTTAACATCGCATCATACATTTATGGTAAGCTTGTGTGTTTGACTTACCATAACCTCTTACACATTTTTGGAAGCTTTCTTCTTTTGCTTCAATGTGTTTGACTAGGATTTAGTTGATGTGACTTTGGTTGGTTTGAATGATTTATTGCAAAACCAACTGCAAGCCTGGCGGAACCCTGGGGGTACACGGGCGGAACCCATCTGAGGGTTCCGCCGTATCCGCCAGACCTGCAGAAGGTCTTGCTATAAATACCAAGCCATATGTTTGAATTTTGGCTTTATCACTCTACATTAGATTCACACACACATACATTCATTCTTTCATCTAACCCTTTAACATTTCATTTCTATGTGAAGTTTCTTTTGTAGCAAAGAAGTTCACAAGTTCATCTAAAGTTACAAGTATTCAACACAACGTTGCAAGACTTGTTAGCTTAGCATTGTGTAGACTTTGTGTAGTTTACACTTCATTTGATTGTGTATTTTCAGTAGTGATCGGTTAGTATTTTAGTCCTCAAAATACAAAGTGTGACGAGAGTTGTTGTACCCTTGTAAAAGAACTCGACATATAGCTTAGTGTCAGTAAACGTGTATAAGCGACGTGTAAGGTTTTCTCCGCCGGTGAAAGGAGCTTGTTGACTAGTGAAAGAAACTCTCGAGTTGGATACTCGAGGCGTGGACGTAGGGCAAGGAAAAAGAGTCCTTGTAGCCGAATCACGATAAATACTCGTGTTGTGGTTTGATCATTTCTTTCTTTATACTTGCATGTAGGGGTGTCAGTAGGGTCGGGTTGACCCGACCCGAACCGGATAAGACTTATCGGGTCGGGTTAAATCGGGTCAAAAAATCTTGTCGGGTTGTTTTGACCCGAACCCGATAACCTGACATTGTTATCGGGTCGGGTTCGGGTTTAAAAATTATTCTTATCAGGTTATTGGGTCAACCTTATAAGACCCGAAAATCAATTAATTTCTTAAGTAGTAATTTGTCAAGTGTGATTGCGGTTTCGTAATGCGCTTTTAAGTAATATAAAGTGATCTATATGCATGTACATTAATTTCTATATACATCATGTATACGTACATCATCCATAACAATATGTATGTGTATAGTATATGATCAGTATGAATATGCTAGTGTAGTTTTTCTGTGTTCTCAAAATTAATTTGTAACCATTTTAAATCATGGTGTGCATTCATGAATGTGCGAATAAATTTATGTTTTGTTTATTTTTGTAAGGCACTTATGCTTGAGGTCAATTTTAGCGCAGATTTTACCAACAATATGAATATATTCAGATGATAATTTGTTCTATATGTGTAGGCTTCTAATGCTCGCATAGGGTTCGATGCCAAACTAATAGAGTCACGACTGTTGTAACTTGTTTACTAGCCATGACAAACCTGTAGACATTGTTTCATGTTATATCATATATAATTTCATCATTTATGTATGATAAAATGATACAATCAGTCATGGATCATTATCTACACTTTAAAAAGTACATTAATTATTATGTTGATGTTTGAACCCGATAACCTGACTCACCCGACCCGACATAACCCGACCCGAATACCACCCGAACCCGACAACCCGATTCATTATCGGGTCGGGTTGCGGGTCACATTAAAAAATTCAAAACCCGACTCAACCCGACAAACCCGACAACCCCGATAACCCGACCCGATAACACCCCTACTTGCATGTTATATATTGTGTTTGTGTTCATATCTTTGATTAAACGAAAGGTTTCAAAAGATAACCAAACAAGTTTAAAGTATTTTTTAACGGTAAACTATTCAACACCCCTTATAGTTTTCCACAAATATATTTATTTCATAAAAATAGTAAATAAATTGCTAGCCCAACACTCTTTCGATATTCCCTACCCGCTTAATGAACACTCCTAATGTATATGCGTTAGTTTTATGTGTTTGCTTAGTTTCGTGTAGCTTTCCCTTGACATCATTATTCCCGCATATAAACATACCCTCACAATTTCTTACCCGTCAAACACTCTACCCAAAAGTATATGGTTTTGAGTATTGACGAATCAAGATTGTATTTGTTGAAATAAAGGTTAAAGTTGTAAAAATTTGAATAAAAATAAAATAACCTAAATAAAAAAGTAAAAACTAAAAACTCATAAAAATATATCAAAATGTATCTTGAATTAAATAGCACAAAATTTTAGAAAATATGGTGAAATTAGATCATTAAAAAAACAAATAGATAAAAAAATATATTTTAATTTAAAAATAAATGTGAATTTTAAGTTAGCAAGTGACAATGTCACCTTATAATTAGATCTCCTTATCTTACTATTTGGTTAGGAGTTAGGCTTGAAGTTAGTTGAAAGTAACAAATGTCACTCCATGATTGGAGCTCTTTATCTTAATTTTTGGTTAGGAGTTAGGCTTGAAATTATAATTGGTTATCCATGCATTATAATATAGTATAGATATTAACTGAAAAATATGATTTTTTTTCCTTTGGACTTTTATTATTTTTTATTTTAAAATTTTATAATTGCTTCGCAGTTTATCCATTTTATTACTTTTGACTTACTAAAATTATATTTTTGTTAAGTTTTTTATTTCTCAGTTTTATAATTAAAAAACTAAAAGAAAAAAAAGAAAAATAATTTTCTTTTTTAAAAAAAAGAGTGATTATCATTTTAATAGATGTACTAATAACCAACCCTGTTTTTACACATTGACAATTGAAACATACATACCAATTCAAGCATCACATATCTGTACATTATTGAAATCTTACTTTATCTAACTGACATTTGAGAATGTAAATGAAAATTTAGAGTGTGCAAATTATGTCTCATATATTATAAACTTAAGATTCGTTAAGTTAAGTTTTTTTTTATTTTGTTTAAAAAGAAGAAATAAACAAAATAGAGTTGTTTTATTTTGTTTTTTTAAGCCGAAAGTAATGGTCACTTTAATTTTATGACAGATTTATATCATCATCTATTACATCACCATAACCATCACCAAACATGTGCAATGGTTATTGCAAAATCAAAATATAAAAATACATCGTTTTACACAAACATACCACACAAACATATACACAAAAAATTAGTGCAAACTGTTTGGTGATCTGCACCACCAAATCGTAGCAAAAGAAGGGAGATCACATTCACGCATAACTGAGGATATGTGTAATGGGTTATACGTGTGAAGAAAGAAGCTGGCGTTGGTATATTACACACCATTACTGCATGCGCAAGAGATTATTACCCTATTATATATTAGGCGTGCGGATGACGCCATTTATGGTGAGAAAAACGAAACGACGTCGTTTTGTTATGTAACATGTCATTTTCTGGTTTTATCTACGTTGTTTGGTAATTTACGCGACGAGAACTATTATTTTTGGTTTTGTGGTTTTGTAATTGGTCCATTGATGCTTGTCGTTGTATATGTGTTTTATTCCTAATCAAGTTTTAAATTTATATTTATCCGACTTAACCTATAAACAATAATAACGAGCTGTGTACCCGATCAATGTATCCTAGTTGGTAAGCAGAGTGTCGATCACTAAGAGTGGAACGAAAACCTAATTTGTCTATCAGTATTTTAATGTTCTAAGTTAGTTTTACAATCTAATCTAACGCAAGGGGGTTTTAGTCTGAGAAACTAGCACATATTTGGTTTAATTAAATAATAAACTAATGAGAACGAAACAACAAATAACAACACGTACACAGATAGATAATAGAGACTATAAGAAGACCTGTTATGATAATTAAGTAGCTTGTCACTTATTTTATTGCTAGTTTTATATGAAGTGTATTAAATCTGGTCTTTCTCGTTGGATCGAGTATATCGGCAAGTAAACCCTTAATGATCACTTATGCATATCCTACTTTTCTAGAGACGCTAGAATAAATAGGCGAGGGGCAGATATGGCAGTCCACGGGCTCAGCTATACACAGAGGTTATCAAAGCACTAATATAAGTCACCAAAGACATCAACATATAAACTTTAATTAATGGGAAAGCAATATTAAGGGGAGTGTATGATGTTCCGTAGTCACATATCACAAGCCCATCTATCCTGATGAATTAAAGCTTACTATTACAATAAAACAAAACTACTTAATGAATTAAATACATGCAGGACCTTCTTACAGCTCTAAGATCTTTGTTTGGTGTGTGTCTTGTGAAGCTTCTTTGACTGAATTCGTCTCTTAGGGTTTTGCTCTTGGTATCTTGCACACAAAATTCGTCTGTCCTTTGGGGTATTTATACTTTCTGTCTGAGGGTAGATGCGGCGCATAGAATAGCGAGATGCGGCGCATTCACTTAACTTCGTGTGGGGTCCAAGATTAATATATTCTGAAATATTCGTACACCGTCTTCAGATGAGGCGTAACTTAGTTCTTGTATGAGGCGCATGTCCATTAGCGTCTTGGATTACATCTGGTGAAGTCTTGATAGTGATACGCCGTATGTCAGAAATATGATGCAGCGTATCTGGAGTATGACAAGCTTGACCTTCTTCGTTGACCAAAGTTTCATATGTGGCGCATGCTAGAATTGCATGCGGCGCATTCTTCAAAGTCAGGTAATGGTCTTCGAATTCATCTAAGTATGATATTGCGGCGTATCTGTTGAGAGAGATACGGCGCATCTTCTGGGTTCCAGTAGACTTTCGACATCTTGCTAGTTTTGCTCCATATTTCGTCCAAAATCATTAAGTTTCACCAATTGCTTGTTTTTACCTGAGAATTACTAAAGTAAATGATTAAGTATCGATTCTCATGAATAATATAATAAAACAAGTCAAATAAATAAGATAAATGATGACAATAAAATGTAGTTATTTGAGTTCATCAAATATTCCCCCACTTGAACTTTACTTGTCCCCAAGTAAACTCTAGATTATAAATTATGAAAATGTATCCTAAAAGGTATTAGGATTTATTTTTATCATTAAGCACGTATTTGTTTTATCATAATCACACAACCAAACACTTAACGATTTAGAAACAAATATAAAATTTTAATTTAAGAACGATCTAATCATCTAATTGTTTAGTTGTGACGAATATTCTATCGTAGGCTTGGAAATCATACACATCTCCTCCACAAAAGCTAAGGAATAAAATGTCTAAAGCGGTAAAAGGGGTTTGTGAGGTTTAAGGGTTAAACCTAACTTCGTTCAAACATCTCCTGCATAAACTTAGTAGATTGCTAGCATAAGTCCTCGACTTTTCAACTAACGGATGGTCACTAGTATACTTCATGGATCGCTGGCGCAAGTTCTTGACCTTTCAAATGATGGATGGTCACTAATGTGTTCCTTGGATCGTTGGCGCGTTACTTTCATAACGGATGGTCACCAAGTTGCACACCAGATCGTTGGCACATCATTTAATCAATCTTAAACTCGGATGGTCACCAATTCATAAACTAGATCGCTGGCGTGTTAGTCAATTAATCTAATACTTGGATGGTCACTACCTTATCTACACATTTAATATTCTTACTTGGACATCATTATATCCGGATGCTCGAAAGCTAATAACGAATACAAAAACACGGTAGGGTAGGGATAACATTTAGGATATAAGAATGGGTTTAAAATAAAAATAAACAAACATATAGATTAAATCCTAGTGTGGTTAATCACTTTCCCAACCATCACATGAATAAGACTCATATCATTGAATAACTCACGCTTTAGGTAGACACAAGTTATACTCAATAAACTCTTAATAAAAAAATAAACCTTAGTTGGCGTTCCCATAACGTCCAACTCCCAATCAATCCATAAATATAATACAACAACAAATAGTGGCGATATCAACCACTTAGTACAAAACTTTACATAGTTGGTTTAATAAACTTCCAACTTCCTTCTTTCTTTTTCTTTTCATTTTTTCGATTATTTTTTAACATCAACATATATACTACGACGTGTAAAATTTCACCACATCACTTATAACGATAATTTTGGATAATTTTTTTCATACTTTTCATAACTTCAGATATAACGGTAATAGTGAAAGTAGTAAACACACGAAAAATAACACGACACAAAAAATTATACATTATGTACTTTTACTCCATTGCATTGTGCAATTTCCCGACCTAACCAAATATAATGAATTTACGCACACGAACACAGGTAACGCAAGGAAACACACTTTGCCTTAAAGCAACTAACCACGGATATTAATCTATAGGGTAGGCTAAGGTTTAAGGTGTAACGAAACAATCAAAGGTGTATGAAACGAAAGGAATAGTTCTGAGGGTTTTTCTAGGGGTATCTTACTCTAAAAGTGAGAGTAACAAAGGGTTTTACATGGGGGTTAACTAACCAGTGTAGTTAGCTAATAAACATAACATATTTAGGCTATTTGGTGTAATCCTAGAATTTTACTGCATTAAAAATGTCATTCCTATTACATTTAGGCTTATTATAGTGGATTCAAATAGTATGCGAGCCAAGTTCTAAAGTTTACTAGTCACACGCACAAAAAATATTTTAGCAAATAAAGTTATGTGTGCGGTTATGTAACTTAGATTAAACAAAAATATGCTAAAATTATTCATTTTGATATGTTAAGTACAGATTAAGCATAATTTTAAAATTTTAGGACAAGTAAGCGTTCTAATTCTCCATCCCCCCACTTAAGTTGAACAACGTCCTCGTTGTTCCTAATAAAGATTAAAAACAAGGAAATAAAAAGAATTAGAACGGGAAACTCCCATGAGATTTGCTCGGTATGATCCTCCATTATGCGTTTGTAAGCAAAATCTACTTTCTTGTGGGCGAGAAAGCGTTCAAGCCTCCATGAATGACGTCTCCACAGAAAGTACAGAAATATATATATATATATATATATATATATATATATATATATATATATATATATATATATATATATATATATATATATATATGTACCTTCGTTTAAATAACACACCTGTATTAAGAAAGTAACGACTTGCACGTAATTCATTAGTAGTTAGCGAAAATAAAACCTAAAAATTAAAATTAAAAATCTAGAAATCATCAGGTTAGTCGATACGCCGCATCTATAGGCCTGGAATAAGTACGAATCAGAAAATCAAATGCGTCGCATCCTTAACCAGGGATGCGCCGCATTAAATAAACTGACAGAATGTTTTAAAGTTTAAAATAAAATAAAATGCATAAAATAAAAGATATGATCTGTTCAGTTGATACGTCGCATCTATAAGATGAGATGCGCCGCATCTACTGTAGATCTGACTGACTCGACACAGAAAAACAGTAAAGGATAAATCCGGGTTTTCTCCCGGTGAGCACTTTTCTTTATTCCAAAATTTTCAAGTTAGACTCACGTTCAGCTCTTATTTTGTTCTTGTGACGTACCATCCTTCGTCTTTCATGCGAAAGATGTTCCCATAAAGTTGTGCAACATTTTCTTCGGATCAAGTTAACTGGTCGCACCTCACAGCCTTGATTGCCACGTATTCTTCATATGTTCCTAAAGAGTATTTTCTGACTTCAAAATTTTCAAGGATCATAGTAGACGGACTGCGGTAGGCGATCCCAAGTAGTTGACACTTCCTTTTAGTGAATTCTTCTTCCTCGTTATTAACAAACTTAGAGTAATCATCCTTATTCAAATAGTCACCGAGCTCATCTTCCTTCATGGATTCATCGAGATTTTCTTGAGCTTTAATGTGGGGATAACAATAGTTTTCACCATTAGTGGATTGATAGTAATCTTGGATTTCATCCCATTTCCTTTTTAATTCCCATTGCAATCTCCTATCAAGCTGATGCGTAGGGATTGCACCAGGCTTTACCTCTCAAGGGATCTCGAGAAGCTTACAACCCCCACCAACCAGTGTACCTGATCGATGCAGTATAGTATAATGACAAGTACCGGGGGATTGATCGTTCAGCTAGGAATAGTGTCGCTAGGATTAGAAAACCTAAAGACTAGGTCTAGAGATGAGGGATGATTCTTTTTGTGTTTTTAGGTTTTTATAAAAGCAATTAAAAATCTCGGTTTTGAAGGAGTTGGGCGGAATTAGTTGCTAGTCAACTAACCCAATAACTAAAGATGCAATCAAAATAAAATACTAAAAAATGAAAATAAACTATATTAAACTAGTGGTGTGAGCAATATATGGGAGAATTGTGTTTACTTAGGTTTCACTACTCCCTAGATATCTTTTACAGGTTAATTACTTGTTACAGTTGCGTGGATGACGGATTGTATTCCTTAATACCATTCATGGGGTGGCGTACTTACTTCCCCAATCCTATAAGCGCCTACTTCACTCCTATGTCGAGCCGGCTAAGAAGCTCCTAACATGAGATCATTAGAATTTGCTCATGCATTAAATACAACCAATAAAACCTAGTACACATCGGTTCATGTTTCCTAAGACGTTCAAGCATGTTACACAATGGAGATCTGCCAGTTTTCTTAAGCCTAACATTGAAATCATTCATCCATTACAACTATAAACAAGTAATCAACATATAATTAACATCTAGGTTTCATTACATCTAAGCAAACACATGAAAGATCTAGCCTAGCATGTTGAAATCAAGACAAGCATAAGATATATTCAAACAACACATAGACATATTGAATGAATTGAAAGAGGACTTATCTCAATTGAACATGAAAGGTTTTAAGGGGTGAAAACCCTTGAAAATACTGTAAAAAATGACCTAGGGTTTATTAGGTTCGACCCTATTATTCTCCACACAAGTTCCTCTTTTATGAATGAAAAATAGAAAAGTATATATAGATTTTGTGAGGTGACGGCGTCAAGAACAAATGTCTGACGCCGTCATCTCGCCGCCAAATAATTTCTCGGACTGCCTAGATCTAGGTTTGACGCCGTCACGTGTATTCCTTATGCAGGCCGTCACCATATTAACTCTTGACGCCCTTCTCTTGACGCCTTCAGGTTTTCACTGGGTCGTCACGGATTTTACTCCTGACGCCGTCAGGATTTTCTTCTTGACGCCGTCAGGTACTGTTCTCAGCATGGAAAATCAAGTCTTTGCCGTTTTCTTCACTTTTATGCTCCAAAAACGTCCAAAATGCTTTCTTTTCCAGAATTCACTCCCAAAGTACCTAAAATCACAAAAGGAACGCTTTAAGGCAATATTTGATCAAATAAATTCAATTTCGGGCTTAAATGACCACCTAAAAACGGTTCATTTTTCGCCTCATTATATACCCTTACACTTGAGATTTGCTTGTCCTCAAGCAAATGCGCTTTTATTCTAGTCAAAATACAAGTTAGGGGTCATTTAACACTAATATAAAAGTAATTACAACAAATAATCGTTCCACTAAAGACCAAAGACAAGCACGGAGGTCATATACTAGCACCTCACAAATAGTGTTTAGATACTCACATCTCTCGGGTGTAATAAAGTAATATCACAATATGGAAATGGAAAACATCTCTCACTACCTGTCATAGCAAAATAGATTACCATAGGCTTGGGAAAGGATCAAACCTCCACCACATGGCGTAAGCACCTAGGATAAACTATCAAAGAGGTCTTTTAAAGGGTTGTAACGTTAGGTGTAGGGATATGGAATACATGGTTTTGTTGGATATAGGCAGTCTTTACTGGTGGCGAGTTAACAATCTTGGTTAATTACATGTACAATATGGCGTTGCTAAGCCAAGACTAGACTCGACTTAAGCTAATAAATGAAAAATAACAAAAACATAAAATAAACATAGAATGAAACGGGATGGTAGTCCGTATGTTTTTTCTCTTTTCTTTTTCTATTTTTTTTTTCTTTTTCTTGATTTTTTAGATTTTTTTTTCTTCATACATTCTTACCCTACCATCCAAAATAATACATCATAGGGAATGAACATTCCCCTTACACTTGAATTTTTACATACTTTACAATGAACTAATCTAATGACTCGAATTAAGATAATCAAAACACTTGGAGTACTTTTAAGATTAACGTACATATGGGGGTAATAAATGATGTTCTTCCCCATTACTCCATAAAATAAGTACTTTACCCATGAGTCCCAATCGTCCCAAAACAATATGTACAAGGATATGACTCGACTTAGCAACCATGTAATCAATTAGATAATTAACTTAGGGTTTAACAAATAACAATAATGCACTAAAGATGAGTGCATACACGGAAGGCTAAGGCGATTTGGGTGTACATTTAAGTGGGGTGCAACAAATTCTTCCTTTAAGTAAGATGCTTAAAGTTAGAAACGAAAAGATAGGCTCGGAGGGGTGTACTAGGGGTTTCGTGTACTAAAAATGAGTACAACGCTAAGGGTGTGGGAAAAATTAATTGACTTAACTAGCCAAGTAATATGACTTAAATGGTCAAGTAATTATGATACGGGTTTAACACAAGGGTGATCCTAATGCCTCTTATCATGTAGTAAATCCTACTACACGAATGTAGTCTCACTAGCGGTCTCGGGATGCATCACTAACGCAAGTTCTAGAATCTAAATGCTACCGGTACACTCATAAGCACTAATAGTAAATGCTTTTTCTATCAAATCTAAAGGCGAACCTCACATATTTGGGTGGAAAATTTTTCTGAATGGTACGGTTTTGTGCTAGTCATACAATCTCCTATCCATGAGACGCTTGCTATGGCTAAAGTTTCACTCCTAAATGTTGTAAAAATTTTTTTAATTTGACGCTAAAATTGCACTAACAAGTATTTCTCATAGTTTTATTACACATCTACTATTAAACAAACAAACTCAAGCGAAAGTGTATCTGTAAGGTATCATCATTTTACCCTCCCCTTACACTTAGGATGAACATTGTCCCCAATGTTCAAGTAAAGAATGTAAAAGTGAAATAAATAAAAAGAATGAAATCAAATACTCCCCTGATTCGCTCGGTATGGATAATAAGGTGGTCAGGTTAGATCTTCCTCCAAGAAAATGAACAATCAAAGCTTCCCTTCAAGAATATAAATCATCTTCTTGTCATACATAACCTGTAAAACCTGAGAAAACAGACAAGGCAACCTCACATAAAATCGGCGGCAATCAATATATGCTACAAATCCTAGAAAACAAAATAAGATATAATGCTTGTGGAATGATGTTTGCAGATCTCCTGGAGATTATAAAACTAATGATTCAACAAAAACTTTAAGACTCCGTTAGAAAAACAAAACTGGTAAAATTTCCAGAATTTTACACGTGACGCCGTCAAGAGTAAACTCGTGACGCCGTCAGAAGTGACCTGCAGAAATTCTTATGTTAAGTTTCCGGAAAATTTCTGGAAAAACTTCGTCCTACTTCCTGGAAAATCCTGCAAAACATCATTATGACTCGATACAAGCATTTGACTCTAACAAATACGAATATACATGTTCACTTAATATTGTGGAGAATCATGATCGGTTTTTTTGTTTCTTAAAAACATATTTGGGGTTTCCCCTTACGCTTATCTTTTGCGAAATACCTTTGGATGAAGTTAAGACTAAGCCAAATAACAAAGTAAAGTATTTTCACTATTTTAGTTTTGAAACATGATCTACCAACAATAAAAATAAAGCATGCATACGGAAGCAAATAACAAACAAACAAAATAAAAATCACACAAAACATGGGTTGCCTCCCAAGAAGCGTTTTTCTTTATTTACGAGTCTTGTAGCTAGACTCAAGGTCATGGGTTATCGTGTGTCGCTTATGCTCACATAACCAACGTGAGCCATCTAATAGTCGCCTCATCTTTCTTATAATCATCTCCTAACTCTAAACATCCGCGATAGTACCTTTTATTCTTTTCATGAGTATATTTAAGCCCTTTTCTCTTATCATTCTCACTTAGTATTTCTATGGGCAGATACCTACTACACTTCTCCATGGAAAAGTCCTTGAACCTAGGGTGTGCACGGGGCATTTGGTAGACAAAATTGTGGAATACTAGAAGGGGGGGTTGAATAGTTTTACGTCCTTTTAAAAGTTTATTACCAAAATATTTTGTAGGTTATTAAAAAACTTTCGATTCGATCTCAAGTGAATTCAAATGACAACCAATATAAGCAATTCTAATCAAGTAATGAAAGTACTGAAATGTAATGAAGAAAAGATAGAGTTAGAAAGATCAAACCACAACACGCGAATTTATAGTGGTTCGGCTACAAGGACACCTTCCTTGCCCTACTCCACTCCCCGAGTACCACACTCGAGAGTTTTCTTCACTATGTCAACAAACTCCTTATGGTGGAGAAACCTTACACACCTTGGTTTACACGAGTTAACGACACTAAGCTAAATGTCGAGTTCTAATCGTAGCTAGTGTTAGGTCACCATTTTGTAAACACAAGCATAATAATGATAGAAATGAGATGAGAAAAGAGATTGGGTGATTATATGATAAAGAGAAATATAAGTGCAAGAGTTTCCTTAAGAAATCAAATAACCAACCAAGTTTACAAGTGACCTAAAGGTTCTATTTATAGGGAAGGAGCTAGGGCAACACTCCCTCTCCTTCCTTTCTTCAAATCGTGTGGGCTTAAAGCCCATGGACCTTTAGTCTAAAGTCTAGTAAACTTGTAACCTAAACAATATTGTAAGTAAATAATAACTTAAGCAACCTATAATTACAAATGACCGAAACTTGATAACTATGATCCCAACAATCTCCCCCTAAGGGTCGGTCATCATGGTTGCTTGACGTCTTCATCTTTGTCGTTGACTTGTGACATGTAAAACTCTAGACGTCTTCAAAAAATGATTAGAATGATAATGGATGTACTTTGCTCTTTGTCTTTGTTCTTTGGTGATGATGTAGTGATTGTGTTATGAAGTAATCTGCCGTTCGTCACTCCTGCGTCTGTGGTGGTAGTCCGCCATTCCAACATGCTCATACATCTTTGAATTCTGACTTATACATGCACGTTGTCCCTTTCTTTCACTTAAGATCTTTAGTCTTTTAAACTTTGTAGATTCTTCTTTTTGGCGCAGAATCTTTCTTTGAACTTTGTGTTGCTTTGATCTTTGAGGGAGCTTTTGATGACTTCAAGATGCATGTATGAGCATGTGGAATCTGTCGCCATGGAGATGATATAACCCTGCATGTAAACAGTTAGCAATAAAACATCCGGTACTTACAGATAAGGAATTAGAGCTCATCAACAGCATATTGTGAAGACTCCTTCTAATCCTTATCCAGGCCGTTCCCATATCAGATACTCCCGAAGGAGCTTACGAGACCTACTAAGTAGCTCAATGACTGGGTGGGTCGCTGGGGATCACTCCACGACTGTAGACCGTAATGAAACCACCGCAAACACTAAGCATAACCTTTGTGGGGTTACCGAAGTGACCTGCTGTCAGGGCTATATGATGTTGACCCTGGCAGGATTTCCGTTCAATCATCGAGAAATACTTACGTAATCCTCTCATAAACGTTCTCGGCAGATTGCTAAGATCTGCGAAGGACTCGATAGTTTACAACTGATACCGAAGTGATGCCCAGTTGTAGAAATACTAAGTGTTCCTAAGAGATCTTTGATGAATCTCAAGGCTCTAGACTCTATAAGTGCACACCTAGGTTACCTATGCGGAGACTGGGGAGGGGTCTCCTGCTTCAATATCAACCGTCTCTAAGAGATAGGTCGATAGGTTACGCGGGTTCCCCGTGAGAATGAAACAAGCTCTTTTAAGAGAACTTGAGTGGTTAAGAAGGTTTAGTGCATTGCGTCACTGGGTCCATGACGACTTAATCTTCAATACCGGTGTTGTCTTTTGCAACAACCAGTAGCATATGTATTGAACCCGGTGTCTGCCCTAAGGTTGAACATATGGAGGGCTATTTCTTTTCACCCTTTTCTTTACTTTTCTTTTTAATTCTTCAACTCCTTCTTTCCCTTTCATTCTTTTCTCCTTTTTCGTATCATACCTAAGGACTTCTAATTCTAACTATTGGAGATTTCCTTGGGTAGATCCCTCCGGCTCTGGCGGATCATAGGACGGATATTCCTATCTTAATCACCTTATAACTCCGACAGTAGCCAAGAAACCTTTGATTGAACATCTCTCAAAGTGTTTGTGTTAATCAAATATTTTGTTTAACACTTTGAGAGTTTTGTGTACTTTTGAAGGGCTCCCCCTGCACATGTGCTCATAAGTGTTTAATAAATTTGCACATGTGGGAGGAGCAATCATTTTTGAATTGATCCACTTTCCGTGAACAAGACCGATTCGAGACATGCTTACATCACTAGTTAATCTAGCTTGAAGTTATTACCCGGCCTGGTCAAGTCCACAGAAAGTTTCTCGAGACGGTACATTTCTACTAAGACATATCCTTTTTGAGACACGCTTACGTGGTTAGTTAAAGAGATGCATTGTCAGCTTTTAGGTGACAACTAGCTCTAATAACTAACTTGATGTTATTACCCATCAAGGATAAGTCCTTTTGATATTACTAACTTTAATTGTCTCGTCAATTCCTGGGTGAATCTGAGTCTAGCTCGCACAAGATACAACTTTCAGCTTTCACTTCATATATTTTAATCACTTTTTCATTTTCTCCCCCTCAAAAATAGCATATGAGATGTTGTTTTTGTTAAACTTTTGATTAAAATATGCTTTTTGAGTCTTATGGGGAGATTCACCAAGAACTTTTGATTTTGAACAAAGTATTTTGTTTTGACAAGTGCTCCCCCTCAACAAGTGATTAGGTCTTATTGAGGTGAAATACTTGTCCTTTTGAGTAGAATTATGAAAAATCATAAATGTTTGATTAATTCTACTCAAAAGTAAGAAGCCTTCGCTCCTTATATTAGGATTGAGGCACTGAAGCGTACCTCAGGGTCCTTTCTTTACAAGTTCGGGTTGTGCACTGTAATGCGTGTACAAGCCATAGTGAAAATAATTCAATCAAATGAAACAATTGATATTGAAAAGAATAACCAAATGTACCAAGTTAATCTTCGTCAGGAAGTGGAGTATCAAAGTCAGTGAACTTGGGTTCTGGTCTTTCGAAGAGTCTGATAGGAAACGATGGTCTGACACCGATATAGCTTTCCAGTCGTCTGATCTGTTCGCGTCGAAATAACCTTTCTTCAATCTTTAAGACAAAGTTGCGAACTTGTCTTCTTGTGCTCGATTTCCATCTAGGTTGTTCCCCCTTAGCTATCTTTCGGCGATCATCATTCAACCTTTTGACAAGCCCATCACGAACAGATTTGAGCGTGACATCACAGAATTTGTGTACCTCATCGAACCTCATGAAACTTTGTAGCTTTTTGCTATTGATGTAGGTGAAGCCAAAAGGTTCTTGGTTGAGAGTAAACTGTGGTGTTTGATAGATACCATCAAAGTAGAATTGCGGCTTTGTCAAATTGATCTTCTGTTGGTAACTTTCCACTCCAAGCTGAAGATCTTCCACTCTTTCTTGAACAATCAATCGTCGGATGTAAAGAAGTAGTGATGCCATGAAGTTGTACTGTACATCTCTATCGAATCCACGCATTCTGCTTTGAACCTTTTCGAGATACATGTCTTCGATGTCATTGAGATTAAGGTCGGGAAAGTCTGCTTTGGAGAACTTGTACTTCTTTTCATCTTGTCGTTTAACAACAATTTCACGCATGAATATGTAGTTAAACCGTTGCGACTCTTGAATCTCCAAGATGGCGATGATCTTAGATTTGTGCTTCACATTTTCCAATGATGTCTCTCCTAATCTGCTGGTATAACCGAGACGACGACGTTCTGGCCAGTGTTGAATTCCATGTAGAGCATCTCTGTCGTAAGCTACGATGGAGTTGCTGAAAATACGGGTGGTCTCTTCAATGGCAGGAATTTCGTATCTTGCGGCAGGTACTGAGATTGTGAGAGAGGAAGCATATTTCTTCTTGGATGTCTCCTGGGTGAGCTGGATGTTACGAAGATCTTTGTTGAAGAAGAAGCTGTAAGGTATCTTGGGTTTATCTGGAAATCCTTTCAAGGGTAATGGTTTGGTCCAGTCAGTGAAGTAAGGTTTTTCATGATTCTTGGAACTGAGATCGATATTCACTTCAGGATTTAGCCAGTCAAAGTCGGCTGACATTGCACTAGCTATATTCTGCATATGATATTCATATTCCACTTTGTTTCCAGATCTTTTCTTAAGGAATTCCTATGCATCCCTATTGATTCTTCTGAGCTCTGCCTTTGTGAGTTTGTTGATCTGAAGATCCTTCATTATGACTTGGGTAAACTGTAGAGTATTACCCGGAAGGGGTTCTTCTTCTTCGAGAGGAGGTTAAGCTTGAACCATTTCTGTCAGCCACGTCGAGCCATGAATGACGTCTTTTCTTCTTTGATTTCTTTGACTTAGATGTAGCATCTTTGTCTTTAGACTTGGATGGGGACGATGGTCCAGCATGAGAATCATGAATAGGTGAAGCACGGTAATCGGTGTCAGTTTGACCCTGGTAGTCATCTGTAGGTTCCATGAGAGTTTCTTCCTCTTCAGTTTGACCTTGAACGGTAGCTGAGTGGTGTTGTTGATTTCCAGGAGTGGTGGAGTCCTTTTGTGGTTGTAGAGAGGATGAAGGACCTGTTCCAGACTTAGGTTTCTTGCCTTTAGAGTTTGGGTCAGGATCGTCATCTTTTCTTGTCCTTTTCCGGGCTCCAGCTGCATCTTTGCATGACTCTTTAGTGATGTAAGCCGCCATAGCCTCATAAAGTGCTTTTTCTTCAGCAGTCTGTGTGGTTTTGGAGGCAACATTGTCGAAGAGTTTGGCTAGCATCTCATTGAAAGACAATTCAGGGACGGTTGGAGTCACAGTAGAAGGTTTTGCAGTGTGAAGCGTGAATGGTGTAGTTGACAACATTTTTCTCGTAACACTTCTGATTCTGTGATCCAAGTTGTCATTGATTGGTTCAAGAAGGTTTGCTACTTCAGGAGTGATCATATCAACCAGATTTTCAGTGAGAAAATCATGTGTTGCAGTTCTGATAAATCCTGTGTAATCAGAGTTCAAGAACTTGTCGATCAGCTGCTTTGACTCCTGGAAGTCCTCAACTTGTTTGGTCAAACTTGTAACCATGTTGGTAAGTGTGTTGACTTGCTCCTGAAGATCAACTGGTTGTTTCGTTTCATTGATTGAATGTTGTTTTGATGCGGTTTCTGAAGGTGTGGGAGATGAGTGCTCAGGTGATGATTCTGACGATGACTCGTTGTGAGAGTTTGAAGAAGAAGCAGGAGGAGTCGGATCCTTTGGTGGAGAGTCTTGAGGAGGTGGAGGTTTTGCTGAGGAAGTCTGCTGTGAAGATGACTTAAGAAATATGTTGGTGTCGAACGCGTTCTTTTCTTTATTTTCTTTTCTACGGCGTTCCTCTGCTTCCTCTGCTTCTCGTGCAAGAAACTCTGGAGTAATGAGGTATTCATGTTCCTGATCCGTAGCAATATTCTCTTGTCCGCCAACATTCTCCTCTATATTTGCAGTCTCTGTCATATTGACATCTCCTGTTTTGTCTGTATCTTTAACGGTGTCATCAGGCTGTGGAGCTGATTCTAACGTAGTGGATACAACGGGAGGAATCATGCTGCTAGTAGTACCTTCATGTTCCGACTGATCGATAGGTGGTGGAGTTAAAAGTTGAGACATAAGTCGGCTTTCAAGAGTTGCTTTCCTTTGTTCTTTACGAAGTCGCTTTTCTTCAGCTCGAGTGTCGACAACTATACTCTTCAGTTTGCGTTTATCGACCAATGGTTCAACGATTGGTTCGTCTTCATCATCATTAGGCTCATTAATAGTGACTCCTTTTCTTTTCCTTGTCTCTTCTTCATAAGTTTCAAGACTTTGTTGTATGGCAATCTCAGTTGCAGGGAATCTTTCATCAGGTGCTCTTACCCTCAGTTCATAATCAGGTTCTTCTTCTTCAGATTCCGTGTCGAACTCGGATTCGGTGTCAGAAGGTGGAGGTGTTGGTTCATCATGAAGAGTGTATTCAGGAGTTACCTTCTTCTTTGGCTTGGTAGCAGGTTTGGGTTTTGATGTAGGTATAGGTTTGGTAGAAGTCTTGAGTTTAGACTTAGGAGCAGCCTTAGATCTAGTATGAGGTGAGCCAGTGGTGCTTGTAGTACTCCCAGACTTTACACCTCCTTTGCTACGAGTCTTAATAGTAGCTTCTTCCTGTACCCCTTTGTAAGCATTATCATACAGCTTGTAGTTCAGACTTTTCTTGATTTTGTCATCAAGAAGGTATTCGGGAAGCCTCATTCCTTTGATCTTGGTTGAGGAAGTGGTCGTCTTGATGAATGAGGTGGTGAAGTCGTCCTCGAAGAGGTGCTTCGGCTCATTAGGATCAGCCATCCTCTTGATGAATTCTGGAGAATCTTTGCAGAGATGTTCTATGAGAAGCTTGGTGAATCTTGTGAATGGTATCATAGTCTTCACACGTTCGGTTTGAATGCTATGGACGATATCATTCATGATAGGAACTGCAAAGTCAATAGGTGTCAGAGTCACCATTCCCCAGAATGTTTGCAAATGTTCGAGCCTAGGATGTTCATGACCACTTTTTCTTCCTGATATTGATCTTACAACCAACAGACAGAATGTTCTCCAAGGCTGAGGGATATTCTTGGCATTAAATCGGGAAAGCTTGACTAGCGGTACGTCATCATCAACCTCATATCCTAACTCAATGAAGAAGTCAAGAAGATCCAGTTCAGGTAGTTTAGGAGCAAATTCGTTGTCAGTTTGAGGCAGGTGAAGGACTGTACGAAGAATGTCGTGATTAACGTTGTAGACTTGACGATCTAGAGTAACAGTAAAAGACTCATCATCCAAATTTTCCTTAGCCGTGAGCCAGAACTGATGAAGGTAGAACAGAGGAACTGAAGTAGAGCAGATGAGCAGATGTTTGCAAGGATGTGCAAGGAGAATATCTTTGACAATCTTGCACGAGTTCTCAGAAATACTAAACTTGTCGAAGTCAACTCGTGGATTGTTATTACCAATATCAACATTGTAGTTTTCGGGAGTGATGTCATCCATGGTGAGTAATGGAAGAGCTTGTTCAGGGACATTCTCGTTGTGTTCAACCATGTTGATCTGAAAAGTATAATCATAAACCAAACATCCAAATTTGTTACGTGTTAGCACAGTTTTGAGTTTGGTTATAGATCTCTACTTAAGACAATTAAGCACGAATGTTTCATTATGTTACATGTGAAGTGTCATATAATGCATACTTGAAGAATCATTGATCATTTAGAATCACGAAATTCAATTATACAATGCAATGTCTCACATATAAGCACAATTGATATACACAATTCATTGTTACATCACATTACACAACAACAATGAATCACAGCAAAGCTAAATGTACACAAAAAGACAAGGCCTAAATGAGATTTCGAAAAAAAATTATAAAGCACTTTTATCGCAAACCTGTATTGAGAAGAGATTTCGAAAAAATGTTACAAAGTATTTTATCGAGAAAATAATTTATCGAGAAAATGCTTATCTGTAAGAATTTTCGAAATCATTCTTTATACAAGATTTGCGAAAGTTTTCATGTTTTCGAAAAATAAGCTCTCGATAAAACTTTTCGCAAACATGCTTTAACCTAGTGATTTCGAAATCTATGTTCAAAGAGTAGTTTCAAAAAATAATAATTTCGAAAAAAACTGATTTTGAACAAAAATTATCGAAATCATGAGTTGTAGCATAATCTCGAAAAGTTTCTCAGAGATTGCGATAAAACTTGAAGTTCTCGAAAAAATTCTTATACAAGAATCATTCGAATTTGAAGTCAAACGTACGTTTCTTTTGCGAATATCTTATCCAATGATTCAGGCCTGTCACAAAGATTGATATACACCAATTAGATATAATCAATATACATGTTTAACTAAGATCTCGATAGGTATCAAGAAGAAGTTCTCGATAATAATTCAAATTTGAGTCTAAAGAGAATGAATGGTTCTAGCATATCACTAACATATGTAAGAAGTACGTTATAGCAGCATTCAACACATTTAGACTCAGTTAGATCGAATTTAACTATGATCGAGGTATACTAGCTTATCGAGAACCAAGCATCAATGGTGTAGATCAACAACATTAATTCAAACATGCATACTTGTGACCATAGAAACATATCCCACCAATGAAACAAAACAAGCAAACACAGAATCAAACAAACTCAAATCGAACCAAACCCTAGATTTCTAAATCGAAATAAACATGAAGTAATGCATGAGAAAATGATGAGGATATGTTAGAAACAAGTTTTGTAACAAAACCCTATCAAGAATCAAACACCTAACCATGATTATAGCAAATTTCGAAATCTCAAACCCTAGTTCTCGAAATCAATAAATCATGAGATTGAGCCGTTGGTTTTTCAATTAAACGAGATCCTATGTTTGTAATACCCTAGTGATTAGTTAGGAACTTACAGATTGATGATCACAAGCGTGGATTTCTCGATTGAATTGGGACCGTAGGTTTAAAGAAAGGGGTTTAAGGGGTTTTGGATATTGTGATGAGAAAAATGGTTTGTTTGTTTGTTTTAATTTATGAAACTTTTGAAATTTTGTCACTTTTGGTCCCTTAAACTTTTGATATACTATCTTGAGTCCTAAAGTTAAATGACAAACATGTGCAACATAAAGATATTCTCCTAACCGCTTATGTAAGTGAGATTTTAATCGAGATGAGACGAGAAAAATGAACTTAGTACTTCCACATTCTCCGAGGAACCGTATCATAAAGAAAAATATGCAAGTATATCAATTGGAGGAAAAATGTGAGGCATTTTGAGCTTATCTCCCCCTCAACATTTGTAAGAAATGACAGAATGTTGAAGAGAAGTGATATACTTGCATTTTTTTATTATTATTATTTTTTTATTATTTTTTATTTATTTTTTTTTTATAAAAAATGAAAATTTTTTTTGTGTTTTGATTGGTTTATGTTTAAGAAAAATATTAACAAGGATAGTTTTGATGTTTGACGATCAGTTGTGTTTTAAAATTTTTTCCAGATCCTCTGGAGTCAAACATCGCATACCAATTTGGTGAACTAGACTAGCATACCTTGATGGTGCTAAAGATTTGGTAAGTAAGTCCGCCAATTGATACTCAGTTCCAACAAAATAAAGTTCAACGGTACCCTTTTCCACATGCTCTTTGATGAAGTGATAGCGGAGATCGATGTGTTTGGATTTGCAATGATGTACTGTGTTGCAGGAGATGGCAATTGCACTTTTGGAATCACAGTAGATAGGAATCTTGTTGAATAGGTAGCCATAATCCTTAAGTTGTGATCTCATCCAGATGACTTGAGCACAACAAGCGGACATGGCTACATATTCAGATTCTGTTGACGACAGTGATGTGCAGTCCTGTTTCTTTGATTGCCATGACACAAGTTTGTCTCCGAGAAATTGTAATCCACCAGATGTACTTTTGCGTGTGTCTAAACATCCTGCATGGTCAGCATCTGAAAAAGCAATTAGTTCAAAACCAGAATCCTTCGGATACCAGATTCCCAAGTTAATGGTTCCCTTTATGTATCGAAGGATTCTTTTGACCTCGCTGAGGTGTTTTTCAGTTGGTTTGGACTGATAACGAGAGCACATGTAGACAGCAAATACTATATCAGGTCTACTAGCTGTGAGATACATGAGGGACCCAATCATACTTCGGTATTTAGTAGGGTCAACTGGAATCCCATGTAAATCAGCATCTAGTTTTGTGGTATAGCCCATTGGTGTATTATAAGTATCACTGGTCATCATTCCATGTTTCTTTAAAATTTCAAGAGCATATTTGGACTGATTTATAAAAATTCCACGGGGTGATTGATGAACTTGTAGTCCTAGAAAGAACGAAAGTTCACCCATCATGGACATTTCAAAATTATCTTTCATTAATTTTGCAAAATCATTAGAGTAACTTCTTTTTGTTGAGGCAAAAATGATGTCATCGACATATATTTGAACAACAAGTAAGTCCTCCCTGTAGGTTTTTGTAAATAGTGTTGGATCCACCGATCCTTTAGAAAATTTATTGGCCAGTAAGAAAGTGGACAATTTGTCATACCACGCCCGTGGGGCTTGCTTGAGTCCGTAGAGTGCCTTTTTGAGTCGGTAAACGTGATTAGGACGCTCAGGATCAACGAAGCCGTCAGGTTGGCTCACATACACTTCTTCACGGAGTTCTCCATTAAGAAATGCAGTTTTCACATCCATTTGGTAAACAACCATGTTCCTGTGTGCAGCATAGGCCAAGAAGATCCGAACAGCTTCATGTCTAGCCACTGGAGCAAAGGATTCAGCAAAATCAAGTCCTTCTAGTTTAGAGTATCCTTTCGCTACCAGGCGTGATTTGTTACGTATGACAGTTCCTTCAGCATCAAGCTTATTCTTCCAAATCCATTTTAACCCAATGACAAAGACTCCGTCAGGTCTTTCAACTAATTCCCAGACTTCAAGTCTTATGAATTGCTGAAATTCCTCCTGCATAGATTCAATCCAGTTGTCATAAGTCATTGCATCTTTAATGTTCTTTGGTTCTTCGTGACAAACTGTGAGTGCATAGATACAAGTTACTCCATCCGTGTGAAGTCGTTGTCTTGTCATAACAGGTGCATCTGGATGGCCAATAATATGAACTAGTGGATGGTCTCGAGTCCATTTGTGTGTTGAAGGGTGTAGTTGATAGGTATCTCGCATGTTAGCAGGATCCAAATTGCGTGTTGATGACTCAGCTATATCAGGAACTGTTGGTGCTGGTGCAAACGGGTTAAAGAACGCATCAGGATCATGCTCTGCGGGTTGTGGAACTGATTGTGGTGTTGGATCTTCAGCTGGATGGTGGGTAGTAGAAACAGTTTGTTCTACTGTAGATGGTGATACAATTGGAGGACCGTCTCTCGCAACACTTGTAGTTGTTTGTTGAGGTGAGTCTGGTACTGGAATGTTATCAGGTTGAGCAGCGGAATTAGGTGAGACCTCAGTAGGACGGTATTCAATTGTGTCATCAAATAGAGGAGCAAACAAGGTTTCTAATTCTTTGCGGTTAAGTGGCAAAGATTCAGCCGAAGATGCTGGAGAGTTAAGACGGTTGAATTCGGGTCCTAAGTTGTGTTGCTCAGAAGCCATTTGTGTGAGTTCATCAAAATTAGCGTGAATGGTTTCTTGAATTTCTCTTGTATGACGATTCCATATCCTAAAACCTTTGGAATTTTCACAGTATCCAACGAACACTCCAATGTCAGCCTTTGCTTTAAGGTTACCTAAATCATCACGATCATTTTTCGGGTAACAAAGTGCTCCAAATACATGAAAGTAATCGATGTTCGGTTTCCTTTTGTGAACAATTTGATATGGTGTTTTGCGATGGCGTTTTGTGATCATGCAACGGTTTTGAGTATAACATGCGGTTGAAACAGCTTCTGCCCACAAGTAATCTGGTAATTGAGCATTAATCAACATAGTTCTAGCAGCTTCCACTAACGTCTTGTTGCGTCTTTCAACAACTCCATTCTGTTCTGGGCTTCTAGGAATAGATGTTTGATGTTCAATTCCCACTTTCTCATAATAAGACCTAAGTGTCTGATTCTTGAATTCAGTTCCATTTTCAGTTCTGACAATTCGTACCGTGTTGCGTAACTGAACTTGAATTTTAGTGAGAAAGGTGATGATCATTGAAGGAGCCTGATCTTTACTTCGTAAGAAATAAACCCAAGTCCATCTAGAGAAGTCATCCACAATTACAAGTATGTAGCGTTTACCGTTGATACTTTGAACACGCATCGGTCCACACAAATCCATATGTAACAGTTGTAAAACATGATTCGTACTATGCTCAGGTTTTGAAGGAAAATGAGCCCGAGTACTTTTTCCTTGTTCACAGGCTGGACATAAGTGATCTTTGGTAAAGCGGAATCTTGGAAAACCATCAACAAGTTTGAACCGAGCAAGGTCAGTCATAGTTTTGAAATTCAAGTGCGAAAGACGTTTGTGCCATAACCAAGATTTAGTCGATTCCGCTTTGGAGAGAAGACATATCGGAGATGTTGCAATCATATCTGACATTGAGATTGTATAAAGATTGGAGCCACGTGAGCCAGACATTAGGTCGTTTCCTTGTAAATCACGAACGAAACAGGTTTTCTCACGAAATGCAACTTCTAGATCCCCATCGCAGAATTGACCAACAGAGAGAAGGTTGTGTCCAAGGCCTTCCACATAATAAACATGACTTATTTCAATGTTCCCACTGACATAGTCACCATATCCCATGATTAGAGCGTAATGATCATTCCCAAATCTGACAGTACCAATGAACTTTGAGACAAAGTTGTGTAACAGTTTGAGATTGCCTGTCATATGTCGGGTGCATCCGCTATCAACAATCCAGAGAATGATCTATACCACCTGTATCACAAGAAGAAGACACAGATGGAACAGAAGTAAGGGTGGAACCCAAAGACTGTGCGGGTTCCTGTTGGTTAGAAACACATGTATTCAACAATTTAGGAATCCATTTAAATTCTGGTTTGTATTGTAACCAACGTTGCCAGTTCCAACTAGTTTTTGCTTTCTTAATGTTAAATGCACTAGTAGTTGGCTCATTCCTAGATTTGTTCTCGGCACCTATGGGGGTAACTTTAACTTCATTAGAAACCGTAGAAGACGGCTTTCCTAAGTTAGACTTAGAGGCAGTAGTGGGCCTAGAAGGAATGCGTGTCCTACGTTTCTTATGACGATTGAGAAGAGAATTAGCTAAGCATTTTGTATGATCACCAGATGATACGCTTTTACGACAAAACACACAAGATGCATTAATATTCAAAACATTCAAAGGTTCATCATTCGTTACATTTAGATTTGGATTACAATTTGCCAGATTAGAATCTAAATCTGATGCAACATGAATTTTATTCAAATTCCTAAGTTGATCTTCTACTTCTTGAGCTTCTAGTTGTCCTCTCTTACGTTGCAAGATCCTATTCTTCTTTTTACTTTTTCGCTTGGGTTTGCTAACGCTATTAGTGGAGACTAGTCCTGTAGAAGTGGAGGTATCAACATTAGTGTTTTGAATGACATTTTCTTTAGCATTTTTGTTTAATTGATACATTCCTGGTGCTATCACCGTGGTGTCAACCATTTTTCCTTTTTGAATTAGCTTGATTTTCTCTTTCAAATCAATGATGATGTGACTTTTGTCCTGAATTTCAGACTCAAGTAAACCATTGCAATATTTGATGTTATCGCGGTTTTGTTGCCATTCGGCGTTTTCAATTTTTAAATCCGCAATTTCTTTCTCGTATCGGAGACACAGACCTTTTAAAGACTCGTTGTTTTTGCAAATCTGACAAGAGTTTGAAACATTTTGACTTTGAAACTTCAATTCCTTTTCAAGACTTTTAGCTTGACACCATTCAAGCCTTTGATTGAGTTGACAAATTTCTTTTGAAAATTGTTTTGTCACATCATCATTTTTAATTCTCAGCTTATTATTTTCCACTTTGAGTGTCTCAAATTCCTCATTCAACAGATTATTATCAACACAATGATCATTCTTAAGCATAGAAGTACCAGATTTATAAAGATCATTCATGATAACAGACAAAATATCAGCATTGAGAACTTGTTCCAAGAATCGATCAGCATCATTTGTTAAAACTCTATTTCTTTGCTTTTGAACCAAAATCTCATTTTCAGTTGAGTTGAAAACGGTTATCATATTTTTGACCTCGTTTTGAAGTTCCTGATCCCAACGTGTAGCACAAAGACGGAGATGTTTGACAATTGGCAGCATTTGTTTTTGAAAAATATCTCTTTTTTCTCGCTCGTAAGCGGATTGAAAAGTTTCAATTTTTATTTCAGAATTGCGTTCAATTGTTTCCTCCAAAATTTCGATGTCTTCCATAAAAGTTTTGAAATAATTTAAGACACGACATTTTTTCGGTAAAGGTGTAAGTTCACCGGATGATGGTAAAGGACCATTTATTTGTGCTACAGTTTGGACAGGTGCCGCATTGGAGGATGAAACATATGACTCAGTGACATACCATGATTTCTCAGGTAATTCTTTTTGAGTAACAAAATATTTGGAAATAGGAGGAGCTTTTGAATAATCATATGGTGTCCAATTTTGAACATAACTCATTTTTGATCGACTCTCGTCTTCAAGTTCTTCTTCTTCCTCAGTATCAAAAACAACAGCACGCACAATCGTATTATCAAGCAAATGGTCCATACTGTAAATTTTAGGAATTTCTTTGAAAGCCGTGTGAAGAAACATTGAATTGTAATCACCAAGTGCAAAACCTTTATCGGGTCTCGGTTTTAAAGTGAATTTCTGAATTGTGTGATAGAGTTCCCGTGTTTGTAAACAACGTTACGAAATTCTTTGAGTTGTTTTTCAAGATCAACAATATCGCCGAGTAAATCGTCAATATACTTCCTTTTTCGTATTTTATGTTCACAAAACTCTTTTTGACAATTGGACAATTCCGTTTCTGTTTTTGAAAGGTCTCTTTGAAGACGTTCAACTTGCATTTTCAACTCACACTTTTCACTTTCGAATTTCGAAATCAACTTTCCATTTGACTCAATTAAATCTTGCATTTTGCGTTGAAGATCTTGTTCTTTGTTGTAAGAATCTTGAAAAGCTTGTTCAAAACTTTTTGTATGTTTAATCTTTTCTTGCTGATTTGAAAGTTGTATTTTATAACACTCAATATCTCTTGCAAGTGCTGCATTTGTTTCTTTTAAAACTTTGTTTTTCTCGTTGCATTTTGCAATTAGCAACTGTTGATCATTCAGTTGTTTAGATAACATTATGAGGTCAGGGTCTGGATCAAATGATGGTTCATGTTGTTCGAAATGATCATGTTTATCATTCTCAATAGGATCATCAAATGAAACATCCGTGTCATCATCAAATATGACAACTGTGCTTATTTGTTCATCTGATTGAGAAGATGAAGATGATTTAGATGGAACAACGTGCGCCATATTTGATTCAGAAGCAGAGGGTGAGGCTATTTCATGTATGAGGCATGCTTTTTGGTCATGTACCTGAGACAAGCCGTCAGTGTCATACACTGGACCGGAATCATTAAACTGAAGTTCCTGCATGTTGGCCATAAGCATCACAGCTGCATTAGCTTCCAGATCTTCCATGTCATCATCATTGTTCACATTTGCCATGAAGTTGTTGTCTTGTTCAGGGAAATGTCCATCTTTTTCATCTTGAAGAGCCATGAGTAATGCCTGCTTGTGAAACTTACTACCCCGAGTTCTCGGTTTGGGACATGCTGTCGCTATATGACCTTGTTCATTACAAGTGTAGCACCACACTGCATTCCCTGAGTTGGAGTTTCTTGTAGCAACTGGTTCAGACCTTTGATGAGAAGACCCTGAGTTGTTGCTGAACCCTCCATTGTTACTAAACCTCTGACCATTCCCATAATTTCTTGAAGAGCTTCCTGAACCAGATCGACCATAGTTACGATTATGAATTTCCACTCTTCCATCATTGACAACAGCTTGATTCCTTGTGTTAGAAGATGAACGTTGACGGTTGTTTGTTTTGTTGGAGAATTTGCTAAAAGCACGAGCAATAAGAGCAAGTCCCTGATTCAACGTATTAAAGTCATCATCGTCATCGTCATTGGAGTTGGAGTAGTACACAGCATCATTGTTGTTTAACGAAACAAGTTAAGTAGAAGAATTCTTTAGAGATGAATCATAAGGGACCATTTGGTTCGAGGTGGAAGATTGTGGATAACTGAAGTAGTTTTGCTCTTGAACATATGCATGATTTGACATTGGTGGTGGAGCATAGGGAGATTGAGCTACGAGAGCCAAAGAATTTGGTGTTGGTGTGGGTGTGTATCCTCCTCGTAGAGCTCGATCTTTTTCCACTTCAGGTTCATGGTTTTTCAGAAAATCATACAACAGACCATATGGAGCATCATGAAGATTCTTCGTTTGACGAACAAATGTCACATATTTATGCCAATCAGGACCAAGACTACCGACGAATTTGGAGTTCACTGCTATCCTTGGTACTGTGATTTTGTGACGTTCCAGATCATTGACCACATTTGTGAAACGATGATAATAGGATTCAAGTGACTCTCCTGGTTCAATTGTGATGTCTGTGTATTCCATGTAGAGTTTGGATTCCATATCATCTTTGTTCAATTGAGTGCCTTCCATAAGGAGATGAACATGTTCCCACATAGCTTTGGCTGTTTTCTGAGCATCGACACTGCGATAAATTGGATTAGGTATTCCTTGAAGTATATAAGCCATTGCATACTCATCAGCTTCACGATGTAGTTTCTGTTCTTCAGTGAGTGCAGATTCTGGAAGAGGTCTATCACCAGGAGGACGTGGAGGATCAGCAGTTGGATCACCAGCTTCAAATCTTGTTGGCCACTCAAATGGTCCTTCAAGTTGCTTCAAGAATTTCCCATGAGGTTTCTTTAGTTCAAGAAATCGTAAGAATCGACTTGACCATTGAACATAGTTCCCAGGTGTTAGCATTGGAGGTGTTTCAAGTGATCCTGCCTCATGTCGGGATTGTTGAGTTGTAATAACTTCACACATTCTATCAAACCAGTGAGGTTGTTTGGAGGAGACCTGAGTGTTCTGTTGTGACATCTGATATGATTGTTGTTGAGGAATGATTTGATGTTGTTGCATCATGAGATAATGATGTAGTGGATTAAACGGTTGTTGGTGAACGTGTGATTGGGAAGTTTGTTGATACGGTTGTTGCGGATGGTATTGTTGTTGCTGATACTGCTGATGTTGATGTTGCTGAATACGAGGGAAGTAGTGATTAGGTGGTTAAGACATCTTAGAACACTTGTGTAGAAATGGATCTTGTAGAAAGTATAGAATTAGCAAGTATCGAAGAAACTTTGCTCAACTTCGGATTGCGAAACCTTGATCAACAGGGATTGCGAAACTATGTTGAATAAGGATTGCGAAACTTTTGAATTCCAATGATTGCAAAACTATGTTGAATAAGGATTGCGAAACTTTAGAATTCCAATGATTGCGAAACTTTACTCAACTGTGATTTCGAAATTGAGATTGCGAAACTTTGTAAATTTCGAAAAAACTAAGGTTTGCGAAACTTTTAGGTTTGCGAAATAAGAAGATTTCGAAACTTAATTAGGTTGTCGCGAAACTGAGTGAGGTAGTGTAAGTTTTCGAAACTTATACAAGTTTGCGAAAAAATGTGTGATTTCAAAAAAAAATGGATGTTTTCGAAAACACAAAGTTACGAGCCCAGTTTTCGAAATTGTACAATTTTGAAAACTTTACCAAAAGTCGAAGTACTTAACTTTCTTATACAAGAAAGAAAATACTGAGTTCACAATAATGAAGTCGAAGTAGAGCACTTTTGAGTAGATCTCGAAATAGGGACAAGTAAGTTCTCGATAACCTTGGCGAGTAGTGTTTTCAAATAAAGCTAACCTAAAACGCGTTTTTTTCTTAAAGATTCTTGTACTTTTAGGTATAAAATGAAGATTTCTTGAAGAAAGTTGAAAACTTGATAAACTTTATAAAGAACACAAATTTTTTCGAAAACAAGTACAAGAAACCCAAGTCGAATTTTGTGATAAAAGTTTTGAACTTTTTGATTGTTTTGATTTGTAGAACAAGTTTGTAAGCAAAGATGTGCTAAAAACCAAGGAACAAGCAAGAAAGTGCAAAAATTTAACAAAAATTCGATTGAAAAGAGAAAAAAAACGTTTAAGATTAAAACTTCAATAAAAAACTATAACTACACCTTCTTCCGGCGAATGATACCACTTGTTAGTTCACCATTTTGTAAACACAAGCATAATAATGATAGAAATGAGATGAGAAAAGAGATTGGGTGATTATATGATAAAGAGAAATATAAGTGCAAGAGTTTCCTTAAGAAATCAAATAACCAACCAAGTTTACAAGTGACCTAAAGGTTCTATTTATAGGGAAGGAGCTAGGGCAACACTCCCTCTCCTTCCTTTCTTCAAATCGTGTGGGCTTAAAGCCCATGGACCTTTAGTCTAAAGTCTAGTAAACTTGTAACCTAAACAATATTGTAAGTAAATAATAACTTAAGCAACCTATAATTACAAATGACCGAAACTTGATAAAATAGTGAAAACTATGATCCCCACAGCTAGAACCAATCTCCCGACTTCTTCAAGGCTTCACACCTTCTTCACAACTTCACAACTTCTTCAAGGCTTCACACCTTCTTCATACCTTCAGAACTTCACACCTTCTTCTATGCACAACTAATTCACAACTACTAAACTACTTTACAACACACCTAGCTTCTACAATCAACAATTTACACAACACTTTTACAAATATCTAACACAACTAAAATATGAAACTGGCTATTCACAACACTACTACAATTAGATGGATGTAGAGAAGTGTTCTTCTTCTTGCACTTGAATGGATGAAGCTTTGGATCACTTGGAAACAAAGACTTATGAATTATATGATCAAAGGATTTTAGATCTAGAAATGGAGGTTGGATCAGAAAGTTTATAGTGCAAAAAGATGAGGAAAATGTGTGAAATGATCCAATATTTATAGGGCCAGATTTTACTGTTCGGGAGCATGCTGGTCCCCTTAATTAGAGGCCGGTCCCCTTAATCATTAAGGGGGCCGCCTAGTAAAATTAAGGGGGCCGCCCTCCTGAACGTTGGAAAAGTTTTTCTGGATAAAATTTGCCCTTTTTGGTTGGAAATTTGAAATCATATATTTGTGGTTTAATATAGCATTACCAAAAATGATTTACAAATATATATAAAATGTTTATATCATTTTATAAGATGTTATGTCTTAAGACAAAATTTCCTTTGATCATGTAATGCATAAGATGCTTAGTTTATGCATACCTTAAGTGATATTAGATGTAGAAGTAAATATTTGTTACCAAATACTTGTTTACTTCTTAATCTTGACTTAATTTTATTTAAGTTTTGTGATTATCAAAACATAGGTTTATTGAGAGATATTAATAACCTTTTTAAGCATTATTTATATCAACAATCTCCCCCTTTTTGATGATTACAAAACTTAAACTCATTAACTCAAAAATTAATTTTTAAACAAGTATTTTAGTGAGTTTATATTTACTTCTCCCCCTTTTTGTAGAATCAAAAAGGTTTTGCCGACAATCTTCAAACGTGAAAAATTGACGGGTAGAAACTCCCCCTTGATGTGTACTCCCCCTCGTTTGGGGGCACAAAGAGAACGAGCTATGGAATGCTTTGCAAAAAAAATAATATTAGAAGCACAAGTATATGCATGCAAACATGTATAAGGTGATAAAAAAAAATAAAGCATGTTTGAAAAGAAAGCATTCATATTAAATAAGTGGTTGTGTCAAGACACAACATACAAGTAGCAATTTGAATTACAAGTAGAAAAGCTAAATAAGCAACTAGGAAAATACATCATCATGCAAAAAGTACATGGTCTTCATAGAGCTTGCAAGCAAAAGGGTGGTAGAGGCTTTATTTATTAAGCATATGAGATGCTTAATTAGGAGAGCATGATGGTGATGGTGAAGGAATGGGTGAGAATTGTGGTGGAGGAATTATTAGAGAGGATGGTGGTGGTGGGTTGGTAAGCAAATGTTCAATATATGAAAACATATATTGAATTTCATCTCTAAGGCCAAAGATGACCATGCGGTTGTGGATGCAACAAAGACAAGTATCCCCATGGGATTCAAGTAGCCTCCAAGGCACGGGATTGGCAAAGAATGGTGGTGTAATTGGTGGAGATGAGAGATGAGCATCAAGTGGTGTTATTGGTGAAAGTGAGATGGTAAGATGGGTGGACATGGGTTCTTGTGTAGGAGGTGGTGATGATACTTGTGGTGACAAGTGTGAGTTGATGTAGTCATTGATTGATGAGGTTGAGGGTATGGAGGATGAGGAAGTTCCATGAGTGGAAGGTGTTTTAGATGGTGCATTGGGTGCACTTGGGGATGAGCATTTGGATGGAGGTGATGGTGTTTTGTTGTCTTCATTTGTTAAGTCAATGAAGAGTTGTTTTGGGGGGATGACCACAAGTTTTTGTTTCTTGGAGGTTTTGGAGTGTGAGGTGCTTGGTGGAGTCATGATGATTAAGATGGTGAATGATGAGATGAAGAATGGTGATTGTGGAGGGAATTTATAGTATGGAAATGGTTGATTTAGGTATGTATTTGAAATGGTTGAATGAGATTCTAAAATCAGTTGGGTTAAAATGGGAAATGGTAGCTGAAACTAGAGAAAGGGTTCACAAGATGCAAAAGAAAACAGTGAATCCAGTTCCAGATATCCGGTCCCCTTAATTGTATGCCGGCCCCCTTAATAATTAAGGGGACCGCCTAGGGAATTAAGGGGGCCGACCATCTGGTGTTTTCCCAGACGACCAGAAACCCAAAATTTGCAAAATTTGGTGATTTTTCAAGTGTGTTTTTCCAGCAAGCTCTATTAGAAGTACATACTCTAGGAATGATCATATATATATATATATATATATATATATATATATATATATATATATATATATATATATATATATATATATATATATATATAATCAAATTTTGCATGGAAATTAACATATTATAATCCATCTTGAAAAGAAGCATGGCATAACATTATGATAGAAGCATGATAATAATAAAAGTCTAAACATCATTCCAAATAACACAAGAAATAACACAAGTATTTCCGAATAAATCGGACAAATAGCAAACCATACAAATGTCTAAAAGAAACAAGTAATAACAAGTAGCAACATGTCAATATCTTCTACTTCTTTTTCTTTCCAAGCATCTTCCTAAACATCTTCCCAACGGATTTGAATCATCCTCGAAGTTCTTCATGCATTTGTTTTTGACGGTTGATGATAGACGTTTGACGAGTGAAGAGAAGCTCATTGGTACGTTCATGAGGAAGAGGAATTTGATACTCGGTATCATCAATATCGAAAAGATCTTCAACAAAGGTCGTGGGGGATGGAGTACTAACACGTGAGGTGTTTTCCTCCTCATCATCATCATCATCACGATGAGATGTAGAACCACGAGCCCTAGAGTACAAAGGAACACGAGATTTTCCTTTGTCACTACGAGGACGACGAGTACGAACAAGAGTAAGTTGGTTCAAAGTAGGAAGGATATGAACGTAGTAGTCTCTTTGAAGATGTGGGTAATGTTCCATCACATAACGATAAAGTCGTGTGAGAAACATACCGTAAGGAAGATTGGCACTTGGGGTGTTTTTGGCTGACATGATTCGATGAACAAAAAGATAAGCCAAATTGTATTGCTCTTCAGCAATAACACAATAAAGCATGTGGGCAATGCTCGCCGTGACATGATCACGGTGACCACCAGTACCAAACGCATTCTCTCGAATGAGTTCTTCCCACTTCTTCATATCTTGGCTTAGCTCTTTGAGGAGGATTTGATTGGCATGAATATCGACATTCTTCGACTTGATTACTCGACTAGTCGTACGACGTTCTAGTTCAAGCATTCGACGAATGTCTTCAGGACTAGGAATCTCAGAATAGTAGGGGCCATCCTGAGGACGATTTCTTTCAAGAGTGGAGAGATCCCATTCATTTGAGAAAACGGCTTGGCCGTTGAATGGGATTCTAAGAATTTGTCCAAATTGAGCAAGAGTAAGAGTAATGAATTGATTTTGAATCATGAAGGAAATGAGGAGATGACCACAGGGATCGGTTTGCACCGTCACTTGGCTATAGAAGTCGAGGATAAAACGAGGAATGATAGGTTCGTTGATTTGGAAAAGACATTCAAAACGAATATTGGAGAACATTCGTTCGGTGTCATCAGATTCATAGAAAGATGGATCGACAATTCTTCCATCGTGAATGTTTCTATTTTCAATAGGACGATAGAAACATGCAACTGAAGGAGACATGCCGGGAGTAGAAGAGACATTTGGAATGTATTGTTTGGTTTTGGATACATCACCAACCGTGGTCTTAGGCATTTTCACCTAAACAATATAACAACAAAAATAGAATTAATATAAAAACAACTATCATGCATATGTTATATATATGTATATATAATCATATGCAATATATGTGGAACGAAATTCTACTTCGACACAAAAAAAATATTCAATGAAGTAGTTTCATAATGTTCCTTTTATTTTGATTTTAAACTCGTTTAGAATATATAATATCAAAGAGTATGATATCATAATTCATTTCGAAATACGGCTAGATATATATTAGATTATATATCTTCCATTTCGTAAGAGTTTGACACAACATAAGCTTGTTTAAAAGATTAAAATGCGAATTTTAGTTTTCAAAAATATCATTTTCGAGATAAACCAAACGCTCCCTTAACTAGATAAAAACATCCTAAAACATCAATATATATATTGATTATATATCTTGATGACGTCTATTGATTTTAGTAGTATTAACAAGTTTTATGAACAAGTTTTAAGTTTCAAATAACTACATATAGTTATAGTTTGTTCATGAACCAAACGCCCATGTTGTCTTCATGAACCATTTTATAACAAATTGAAAAGTATGTTTTGATTGTTTAGGACGTTAAAACAATGTAATGTAGTAAGTTTTAAGTGGTTTTTGAGAGTTATATCAACAATGTGCCTCTTGAAAAATAAAATTTAACAAGGGTTTATGGGCGATTAATGATTTTGACAAAATGATATGTTATACTAAATTTGAGTTGCAATACATCATTCTAATCCTATGGGAAGCATTTGGTAGTTCAATTTCTAGCTTCTATTGCACTTAAATTCGAATTAAAATAAATTTTAATAAAATGCATAATAATTGATTAGACACCAAATCGAATGAAATGTGATGAAATGCATGTTGGAAAACTTACAAAAGATGTTGTTATATGTTTGGTTGATGTTTGCCCCTTGCGAAACAACCCCGGATTGATGATATGAAGGAGGATTTTGATGTTTTTGGGTGTTTTGGTTCGTACTCAGCAGCAGTGGGGAAGAAGTGAATGAGTAAATGGAGTGTTTGGGAATGGAATTAAGGAGGAAAACGGATTTAGAAGTGTCAGATGGCCGGTCCCCTTAAACATTAAGGGGACCGCCCTCGATAACAAGCCGGTCCCCTTAATTATTAAGTGGGCCGCCTTTGAAATTTTCCAAATTTCCCGGAATTAGTTTCTGGAACAAAAATATTTTTACGTATATAATTATATTTATAATATATCAAAAATACGTAAACGTTTATTGGCACGATGATAAAATTCTTAACAATTTTTAATTACCGTTTCGATAATTAAAATATACCTTTGACAATTTTGGATAAAATGATCAAAGTGTTAAGTTGATGAAGGGTTTGAGGTGTGTTCGGGAATATGTGAATAAGTGTGTATATATATATATATATATATATATATATATATATATATATATATATATATATATATATATATATATATATATATATATATATATATATATATATAAAAGTATAAGTGTGAGTGAAAAGTGGGTTGATGTAAATGGGTTGAAAGATAGTAGCGGAGATAGGATAACGTCGGCGAGAGGAGTTTGTTTCATCCATAGTGTTCGCGTGCGAAGGCGTTCTTGCATGATAAAAGTCCACTTGACTCATATCCCTTCATCATCATGAGTATCCTAAAAGAGGACTTAGTAGAATAACGCGAGGGGGGAAGGAAAGGGTTCGATAAAGAACAATTTCCTGGAGTTCTAGAAAGTCAACTAATGACGTATCTAGGTTATGTGCAAGCAATTATATATATATATATATATATATATATATATATATATATATATATATATATATATATATATATATATATATAATATATTAAGTATACGAGTATATATATATGTAAGTATATATATGATCGAACAAGTAGAAAGAAGAAGGCAAGCTATATTTATGCAAACAATGTAATCAACTAAAGCATATTTATCTAAGCATGGCAATGAGATATGAAAGAATGGCGTACCCGGTGGTCTTCAAAAAAATAACTTCAAGATCATCAAGATGATATATAGACTTTGAAAAAGTCTATGTTGAGAGAAACTTCAAGATTGCCTCAAGGAATAATCGTCTAGCCATTCGATCCCCATTGTCTCTTTGGTCCAAAGTTGTTTGGTCCAAACATGTTTAACATTTGACTATGATGCATGAAAGGTGGTAGTATACCCCAAGGATTGTAGCTTTGTTGGTAGTTCCACATTTGATTACTATTGTTATTATAGTTTTGCCTATTTTGATTTCTTCTTGGTTGAGGTATTTTAGACCTAGGATTAGGATTATTTGATTTTCTAGGTAGTGGTGTTTTAGATCTTGTCTTAGATTTAGAAGATCCTACCTCGTTTTTCAAAGACGGTTTATAAAAAGCTTTTACTTCTTCATTGTTGGCAAGAGGTATTCTTCTATCATTTATAAGTATATACTTAGGATTAGATTTTAGAGGTTTTTGTTCGTTAGGTTTATTTTCGAATTTGACATTTTTAATCTCACTTGTTGAAGCTTCATTTGAGTTAAATCCTAAACCGGTTTTATCTCCGGATGTTCTTTGAATACTTATTATTTTACTAAGTGAGTGACTACTATTTTCAAATTTGTTAAGTTTGCGAATTTCTTCCCTAAGTATTTCGTTTTCACCTTTAAGCACTTGACATGATTTACATTCTTCAAAAATTTCTTTACCTTTTTCAAGTTGATGTATTTTAATTTTTAGTTCAAGTACTTCATTTTCCAATTGATTGTTTATGTATTTTAGTGATTTGTTTTTAGCCATTACTAGTTGTCCTAATTTGCATAGCCTATTATATTCATTATCTAGATCTTTTTCATCTAATGATAAACTTTCATCACTAAAATATTCGGTTTCGGAACGTACCTCATTTGATGTATTCGCCATGAGACACTTCTCTTCTTTTGTCGTTTCTTTTTCATCTTCATCACTATCACTCCAAGCGCCTCCAACAAAAGCTCTTTGATTTTGATCTCTTGTCATCATTGGACATTTTCCGATGAGGTGATTTGGATCACCACACTTGAAACATTTTCTTTCAATCTTGTTGTTCTTGTCATCCTTACTCTTTTGAAATGTTTTTTTTCATCACGCGGTTGTCTTACGAATCTTCCTCGCCTTTTGAAGAATTTCTTGAAATCTCTTACGGCCATGGCGTATTCTTCGTCATCACTTTCGGAAGATGAGCTATCTTCGATACTAGATTCCTTTCTAGCTTTCAAGGCGATTGACTTGCTTTGCTCTCGTTTTTCTTTGACCATTTCGGAGTCCTTCTTAATGATGACTTCGTAAACTTTTAGATTTCCAATTAATTCATCAAGTTGCAATGTTGACAAATTCTTCGATTCTTCAATAGTCGTCACTTTAGCTCGCCATTTTGGATGAAGAGCCCTAAGAAACTTCCTGACAAAATTCTTACTAGAAAAATTCTCATCAAGTGCTTTTAAACTTGTGATGATAGTGTTAAATCTAGCAAAAGAATTATCAATTGATTCATCTTCCGGAATCGTGAATTGCTCATATTGTTGAACAAGTAGATCTATCTTATTATCTTTGACTTGACTATTACCTTGGTGAGTTATTAGTAAAGAGTTCCAAATTTCTTTTTCGGTTTAACACATAAAGATCCTTTCGTACTCTTTACGTGGTAGCGCATTATAAATAACCATTTTTGCTTCATTATTTTTAGCAAGTTTTCTTTTTAAATCATCATTTTGTTTTTCAAAAGGTACGATTTCATCTTTCTTAGTTTCAGGGTTATTTTGAATAGGTAAAAAATCACCATTAGTAATAACATGCCAAAGATCTAGATCTTTTGACTTCACATAAGTTTCGAATCGATTTTTCCAATATAAAAATCCATCACTTTCAAATAGTGGTGGTCTTTGCATAGATTGCCCTTCTAAATATTTTTCAGATTCCATAGATCGTTACAAGTTTTTAAAATACAATATATTTTAAAGATCTTGCTAGACGTGGCTCTTGATACCAATTGTGGAAAACTAGAAGGGGGGGTTGAATAGTTTTACGTCCTTTTAAAAGTTTATTACCAAAATATTTTGTAGGTTATTAAAAAACTTTCGATTCGATCTCAAGTGAATTCAAATGACAACCAATATAAGCAATTCTAATCAAGTAATGAAAGTATTGAAATGTAATGAAGAAAAGATAGAGTTAGAAATATCAAACCACAACACGCGAATTTATAGTGGTTCGGCTACAAGGACACTTTCCTTGCCCTACTCCACTCCCCGAGTACCACACTCGAGAGTTTTCTTCACTATGTCAACAAACTCCTTATGGTGGAGAAACCTTACACACCTTGGCTTACACGAGTTAACGACACTAAGCTAAATGTTGAGTTCTAATCGTATCTAGAACCAATCTCACGACTTCTTCAAGGCTTCACACCTTCTTCACAACTTCACAACTTCTTCAAGGCTTCACACCTTCTTCACACCTTCACAACTTCACACCTTCTTCTATGCACAACTAATTCACAACTACTAAACTACTTTACAACACACCTAGCTTCTACAATCAACAATTTACACAACACTTTTACAAATATCTAACACAACTACAATATGAAACTAACTATTCACAACACTACTACAATTAGATGGATATAGAGAAGTGTTCTTCTTCTTGCACTTGAATGGATGAAGCTTTGGATCACTTGGAAACAAAGACTTATGAATTATATGATCAAAGGATTTTAGATCTAGAAATGGAGGTTGGATCAGAAAGTTTATAGTGCAAAAAGGTGAGGAAAATGTGTGAAATGATCCAATATTTATAGGGCCAGATTTTACTGTTCGGGAGCGTGCCGGTCCCCTTAATTAGAGGCCGGTCCCCTTAATCATTAAAGGGGCCGCCTAGTAAAATTAAGGGGGCCGCCCTCCTGAACGTTGGAAAAGTTTTTCTGGATAAAATTTGCCCTTTTTGGTTGGAAATTTGAAATCATATCTTTGTGGTTTAATATAGCATTACCAAAAATGATTTACAAATATATATAAAATGTTTATATCATTTTATAAGATGTTATGTCTTAAGACAAAATTTCCTTTGATCATGTAAGGCATAAGATGCTTAGTTTATGCATACCTTAAGTGATATTAGATATAGAAGTAAATATTTGTTACCAAATACTTGTTTACTTCTTAATCTTGACTTAATTTGATTTAAGTTTTGTGATTATCAAAACATAGGTTTATTGAGAGATATTAATAACCTTTTTAAGCATTATTTAAACTAGTGGTGTGAGCAATATATGGGAGAATTGTGTTTACTTAGGTTTCACTACTCCCTAGATATCTTTTACAGGTTAATTACTTGTTACAGTTGCATGGATGACGGATTGTATTCCTTAATACCATTCATGGGGTGGCGTACTTACTTCCCCAATCCTATAAGTGCCTACTTCACTCCTATGTCGAGCCGGCTAAGAAGCTCCTAACATGGGATCATTAGTTGCTCATGCATTAAATACAACCAATAAAACCTAGTACACATCGGTTCATGTTTCCTAAGACGTTCAAGCATGTTACACAATGGAGATCTGCCAGTTTTCTTAAGCCTAACATTGAAATCATTCATCCATTACAACTATAAACAAGTAATCAACATATAATTAACATCTAGGTTTCATTACATCTAAGCAAACACAAGAAAGATCTAGCCTAGCATGTTGAAATCAAGACAAGCATAAGATATATTCAAACAACACATAGACATATTGAATGAATTGAAAGAGGACTTATCTCAATTGAACATGAAAGGTTTTAAGGGGTGAAAACCCTTGAAAATACTATAAAAAACGACCTAGGGTTTATTAGGTTCGACCCTATTATTCTCCACACAAGTTCCTCTTTTATGAATGAAAAATAGAAAAGTATATATAGATTTTGTGAGGTGACGGCGTCAAGAACAAATGTCTGACGCCGTCATCTCGCCGCCAAATAATTTCTCGGACTGCCTAGATCTGGGTTTGACGCCGTCACGTGTATTCCTTATGCAGGCCGTCACCATATTAACTCTTGACGCCTTCAGGTTTTCACTGGGTCGTCACGGATTTTATTCCTGACGCCGCCAGGATTTTCTTCTTGACGCCGTCAGGTACTGTTCTCAGCATGGAAAATCAAGTCTTTGCCGTTTTCTTCACTTTTTTGCTCCAAAAACGTCCAAAATGCTTCCTTTTCCAGAATTCACTCCCAAAGTACCTAAAATCACAAAAGGAGCGATTTAGGGCAATATTTGATCAAATAAATTCAATTCCGGGCTTAAATGACCCCCTAAAAAGGGGTTCATTTTTCGCCTCATCACAAGCTTCGTGTAATCATTGAATTCTTTGTGCACCCACTCCCAGAAAGTAGTATTTGATGCTCCTTTGACCTTTTTTAAGTATTTGATTCGTCCTTTCTCTTGTAAAGCTTCTGCCTTGTGTACGCAGTCTTCAACTTGATCGTACCAATCGTAGTCTTCAAAGTAAACATTGTTATCAATCCTTTTCATTCCAATTATACTTCCTCCATTACAGGCTCCGTCGTCTTTCCAGTCACAACTTGGCCATTCACTAAATTCTTCTTTAAAACGTATAGGTTTACAAGTGTGATCGATATGTCCGAATTCCTAAGGTTTATCAGTAACCCATGGTATTTGATCATTCCACTCATAATACCAGGTATTTGTGAATTCCTCGTACGTTTTGAACCCTGGTAAATCTCCAGTTAGCACATCAGTATCAATTTTCAATAAATAATTAAATTCATTGAATTCCTTGCATAAAGGTGTTTCATAGTTGAAGAGATCTGTGTCAATCCCAAATAATTCTGCTGCTTCATCAACGGAATCTTCATTCTTCTTCTCATCTCTCCAATAAATCCAAAGTTCATTTTTCTGTGATGAGGACATATTTCCTGGGTAACGAAACTTAGAATTCATCCAACGGGAGAAATCTGTACTAAAATTTTCCAAGAATTTCATTTGAAGATCCATCCAGCTATTAATAGAATTGGGAGGCTCCATGTTCAACCATCACTTTGCGGATCCTGTAAGTGTAACAGGAAAAGTTCGAAGCATAAACTGATTAAAGGTTGTATGCTTTGTCCGGTAATATCTAGCAATGTCAAGGATCCTTTCAACATGTTCATCAGCATTCTCATGATTTGACCCGTTGAAAGTGTTAGACTGCAGTACTTTGAGAAATCGACCCTTTACTTCAAATTTAGCCCCATCATCCAGTTTATGCCTAGAAATTCCCGGGCTAAACTCGGCTCGAGTTTTGTTCATGTACTCCTCCATTGTTGGTTCTGTCATTGTTTCTGTTATTTCTTCTTCTTCCTGTTAAGAAAAATAATCAAGCTCAGATGAACTTGAAATATCGAAGCTTTTTGTGTTGAAAAGCTTCTTAAGCGAATGGAAAGCTCGTTCAGGTTCTTTGAATAGTCTAGTTAAGTTCTTAGTCGAACTTCTGGTCATTCACTTCCTGAAAATCACCACAAAAGCATAAGTAGGGTATGTTCATCAAAGTAGAATATCAGAAAATTAACAACAAAAACGGAATACGAAAAATAAAAGTTGCTGATATCTGCAGACGATGCGCCATATCCTAATAATAGGATGCGCCGTATCTTAATCGTTAAAAATAAATCAGACTTTTATTAAGAAAATCAATACGCCGCAAGTAATAAATTAAATGTGCCATATGTTTTAAATAATCAATAAATCAATTATATTTATAACAATAAGATGCGCCGTATTAGCAGAAACTAATGCGTCGTATCTTCATTACGTTTCAAAATAAAAGATTTTTTATTCAGATAGATGCGCCGTATCGAAAAAAATCGATGCGTCGCTTCTTTTTTTAATTAATTCGAAAACTGTTATTAATAAAAAGTTAAATACGGCGTATCTGTAAAACAGATGCGTCATATCTTCGTTATGGTTTAAAAATTTTCTGATTAAAAATAAAATACGTCGTATCTAAAAAATAGATGTGCCATACTCGAGTAATTAAATGAGCTGTATTTAAAAATTAAAACGCCATACGCCGAATCTAGAAAAACAAATGCGCCGTATCGTTTGGATCAGCAGAATACAACGACAGCAGTAAATGCAGAAATCAAATAAAAACACACCAAAAAAACAAAAAATATGCAAAATATACAATGAATGCAAACAAAAAAATAAAGGGTTAGTAAAAATCTAAAAACCTAAAAAAAATCAAAAAGTTAGAAAACCTAATTAAAATACTAATAGATAAACAAGTTTTAACATCACTCCCCGGCAACAGCGCCAAAAACTTGATGCTTGTCGTTGTATAGGTGTTTTATTCCTAATCAAGTTTTAAATTTATATTTAGTCGACTTAACCTATAAACAACACTAACGACCAGTGTACCCGATCAATGTAGCCTAGTTGGTAAGCATAGTGTCGATCACTAAGAGTGGAACGAAAACCTAATTTGTCTATCAGTATTTTAATGTTCTAAGTTAGTTTTATAATCTAATCTAATGCAAGGGGCTTTTAGTGTGAGAGACTAGCACATATTTGGTTTAATTAAATAATAAACTAATGAGAACGAAACAGCAAATAGCAACACGTACACGGATAGATAATAGAGACTATAAGAAGACCTGTTGATGAGTGCTCAAACACTCATCATTTTTGGTCAAATCTGAACTGCAAAACATACAAAAACACTCAGAAATGCATCAAAATACTGAAAATATTTCAAAATTGTGTTTTATATGTTTTAGACGCAAAAAGAGTAAAAACAGATGAAAAACGTACAAAGTTTACAAAATTGGCAGTTTTAGTCCCCCAATTTTCATAAAATGTCAAAACTAGTCCCTGGTCATTCAAAATATGGAAAATTATCACCAAAGGTCCTTTTAAAATCATAAGTTGTCATATTTAGTCCTTTGGTGAAAAATCTCAAAAGTTTTGGAAATTTACAATTTTAGTCCCTGGAGTTTTAAAATTGGCAGATTTAGTCCCTGGTGGGAATTTTTGGAAGAAAAGTCAACTAGGGTCCTTGGGAATTCAAAAGTGTCAAAATGAGTCCTTGGAGTAGAATTTTCAACAATTGGCAATATTGGTCCCTCAAGTTTGGCAACTTGTCAGATTTGGTCCCCGGGAGTTTTAAAATGGAAAACTTTATTTATGGTCCTTGTGTTATTGGTTCTTGGCATCATTGGTCCTTTGGAGCACTTTTGGAAAATCACATGGCAGCCCCTCAAATTCAGAATAATTACATAAATGGTCCTTGTGATTTGCTATTTACCAAACAAACACCCTTTGTTATTATCCAAATCCAAATAACCAAACCCAAGCCAATGCCTGATCCACCAAGCCCAATCACCCAAGGCCCAATCCCTTCCCCATTTTAAATATTACTCCCTCGGTCAAAGTTGGTCAAACCCTCACCCCCACTCCACTGTTCATCCCTAACCTCCCTTAATCCCTGTAATCCTGCTCCCCCTCCTCCCAAGTTCTCACCAACTCCACCAACTTCAATAAATGTTACTCACCTACACCCAACCTTCCCCCTCCTCATAAATGCACCCACCAAACTCCACTCAGAACTGCAATACCCGTTTTCCCGCCAAAATAAAATTAAACGGTGGGGATCAACTGAAGCTATCCAACAGTTCCAATTGAAGTGGGAAAGTCAAGGAAAACTTCCAGGGCCTATAAAAGTCAGAAAAATGGAAGAATGAAGCATTAGGTAGTGTAGAATAGATTATTTAGCATAAATTATTGTCGTTTTTTTAGCTTTATGAATTCAGTGTAATTTTCAGTTTAGAAAGAATTGTAATCAGCTTTCCTATTGTAATTTAAACCTTATTCAAGTCTAATTTCAAGTTAACTTTGTTGAAACTCAGAATTCACATTTTCATTCCAAATCTCATGTGATTTCAACTTTTCAAGTCTTGCTATAAGTTCATTTTCATGGTTCCATAAGCTCAAAATCAATTACTTATAAGCTTCTAACAGCTTTCAAAACATTTGAAATAGTCTAGCTTAGTTAAATAGAAAATACTACAAAAAGAAAAATACAAAGAAAATTCATAAAAAGAAATTGAAGAAAGAAGCAAGCAGTAGCAGTAATGGAGGTGTATTATGGTTTAGAATCCCATGGGGGATATTAGGGTATGGTTTGATTCCTGGTTCCTAGTTCTCATTTAGCTTGGATTTCAAAGTAAGGAATTGTACCAAGTTTTCTTATATTATTTGATAAGTGTAATTTGATTGTTCATTTCTGCTTATTTAAGTTTTTTTAAGCTTAGTATACAGTAATTAATCTAGTTCATGAGTTAAATTGGTCAGTTGCTTCATAACCCTTAAAAACAGTTAACTTTAGGGGTGTTTGGAACAGGTTTGTTCCCTGTGATCTTGCCCTTGATTTGTTGTTGTTTTGGCATAAGTAGGATATCTCATGTCCCATTAGGTCAGAAAAACCTTAAAATCAGCTAGTCCTTTTGATAAAAAAGTCAAATTCCACATTGTACCATTGTTAATCAGTCACTGTTAGGGTCTAGGGGGTTTGATCTCATCATATCATCACACAATTAGGTAGCATAGCTTATTTCATTCAAACTTTAGCTTATTATTACATCTAGAATCAGTGTGAGTCATTTGAATTTCATTTTAGTCAAACCTAGTTCATTTTTTTAAAAGTCAACTTTTACTATTTGCAGAAATCCCATTTTTTGTGGGAATTAATTAGAATTTTGTGCTTGGATTGAGGTTCTGAAACTTTAACATGTTACAATCTCCCAGCTGAACTTTGAGTTCCCACCTTCATTTCATTTTTGTGAATTTTTCTGTGGGGTCCACACCTGCTCAAAGACACCTTCAGGGCAAGGTAATGCCCTGCTACACAGACCTTGTCCCAATCACCTATTTTCAATGGTTTCTTTCCTATTCATTAGTGGGACCCACAATGAGCTTATTGGCTTTTTGAGAAGCCAATAAGCACATCTTCAGGTTCCAGTGCTTATTTCCAAGTTTCTAGCTTGTTCACTAGGGCTGCATTGCCCTTGAACTTTGTCCATTTCCACCAAATAAGCTGAGAGCTCAGATTTTGTACCATCTTTCAAGCACTTCCCAGTGCTTATTTGTGGCCCCCAAGACCTGCTTCTTGGCTCATTTGAGAGCTTACCACCCCAGCTTTTTAGATTAAGTTCTAGTTTGGACCCTTGATCACTCAGGTGGGCCCCACGGTGGGCTGCAAGTCCTCATTTGAACCTGTTTGGCCTGTGGTTTAGGCAGGGTATGGAATTGCTTATTTGCTTGTTCTGAGCTTATAAGTATAAGCCATTGTACCATTTAACTTCCTTTTTGTCCCTTTAGCTTATTCTCACCTTAATCGACCCCTGGTCTCAGCTTAAAGCTTATTTCAAAGCTTTTAGCTCTGATAGTTGACCAAAGTCAACTGTCCAAGCTTATTGTGCCCACATGGCTTATTTTTAAGATAGAAAATAGTTGTTTTTACAAAAGTTGTTTGTTTTTAGTTGTAAATTAGTTTTCAAAAAGAAAAATCCAGAAAAACAAATTTAATTATAAGTGATAGTTTCTATTTAATTTTATTTATCTTTTTAATTTCCATTTTTAGATTTTCATAAAGTAACTTGCATTTTTATCTTTTTCTTAATTTCATTTTAACTTAAAGTATTTTCAGTAATTTTTCCAGATTTTAATTTTGTCATTTAGTATTAATTAGATTTAATATTAGTTTTATTAATAATTAATTAATAATTAAGTATTAAATAGCAAAATTAGTTTTTATTAAGTAAACCCTAGTTTTTATATTTTTTCTAGCTTTTATAAGTAATAAAATAATTTTAGGAATTTTCTTATAATTTCTACTGTTCATCTTTTAGTTTTTATAATTTAAATAGTTTAATTAGTAATTAATTAATATTTAATATAATAATTAGTAAACTAGCCTAAATATAATTTTTACAAACTTTTTATATTTTTCTAGGATTCCTGTGATGGTCAATTAGATATATAAAATTTTTCTTAATTTTCTAATTCTTTTTAGTATTTTTAATAATTTTGTTTAGTTTAATTAGGTAATTGAATGTAATTAGTAATTAATTAATATAAAAATCCACAAAAAGACAAACAGACATATTTTTAGTTTTAAAATATGTTTTTAGTTATTTTATAATTTTAGAAATTTAATTTTCATTTTTCTAGTATTAAATTAATGATGTATTATATTTAAGTTATTTAAATATTAATAATTATGGTTAATTAGTATTTAATTAATATTAAATAAGTAATTAGTGTAAAAATTAATTTTCTTTTTCTAAAAATTTTCTTTTATCCTTAGGTTTGTAAAAAAGTCATTTTCACCCCCTGTGGGTTTTCAGATTTCAGTTTTCACTTTTTATTTTGTACGTTTACGTTATTTTAAATGTAAACGTACGCGTTTTAAGTTTTAAACGTTTCTGGTTTTTCTACTTTTACAACCTTGTCAATATAGCTTATTTAAACTATTTCATTGTATATCTCATTAGTGTAATCAATCTCAAACACCTTTCTGTCCAAATTCACCCGACACAAACCCGTTTGATAACAATTCACACCTCGTCGGGACATAACGACCCGGGGAAACAACTATATTCCGCGTAGAATTGACTCTAAGCTGTTTACTTGGTTGACCATTCCCTTGTCAATTTAAGTTGGCCGTTTGGAGCCAATCACCTGTCATGATAATTAAGTAGCTTGTCACTTATTTTATTGCTAGTTTTATATGAAGTGTATTAAATCTGGTCTTTCTCGTTGGATCGAGTATATCGGCGAGTAAACCCTTAATGATCACTTATGCATATCCTACTTTTCTTGAGACGCTAGAATAAATAGGAGAGGGGCAGATATGGCAGTCCACGGGCTCAGCTAGACACAGAGGTTATCAAAGCACTAATATAAGTCACCAAATACATCAACATATAAACTTTAATTAATGGGAAAGCAGTATTAAAGGGAGTGTACGATGTTCCGTAGTCACATATCACAAACCCATCTATCCTGATGAATTAAAGCTTACTATTACAATAAAACAAAACTACTTAATGAATTAAATACATGCAGGACCTTCTTACAGCTCTAAGATCTTTGTTTGGTGTGTGTCTTGTGAAGCTTCTTTGACTGAATTCGTCTCTTAGGGTTTTTCTCTTGGTATCTTGCACACAAAATTCATCTGTCCTTTGGGGTATTAATACTTTCTGTCTGAGGGTAGATGCGGCGCATAGAATAGCGAGATGCGGCGCGTTCACTTAACTTCGCGTGGGGTCTAAGATTAATATATTCTGGCATATTCGTACACCGTCTTCAGATGCGGCGTAACTTAGTTCTTGTATGCGGCACATGTCCATTAGCGTCTTGGATTACATCTGGTGAAGTCTTGACAGTGATACGCCGAATGTCAGAAATATGATGCGGCGTATCTGGAGTAGAACAAGCTTGACCTTCTTCGTTGACCAAAGTTTCATATGCGGCGCATGCTAGAATTGCATGCGGCGCATTCTTCAAAGTCAGACAATGGTCTTCGAATTCATCTAAGTATGATATTGCGGCGTATCTGTTGAGAGAGATACGGCGCATCTTCTGGGTTCCAGTAGACTTTCGACATCTTGCTATTTTTGCTCCATATTTCGTCCAAAATCATTAAGTTTCACCAATTGCTTGTTTTTACCTGAGAATTACTAAAGTAAATGATTAAGTATCGATTCTCATGAATAATATAATAAAACAAGTCAAATAAATAAGATAAATGATGACAATAAAATGTAGTTATTTGAGTTCATCATCCATGAGATACATCATTTGAGACCCATTTTTTCCATTTACCCCTTTGCTATATTCTCTCTTTTTTTATTAGTGATTTCAGGCATAGTTGTTAAGATTCCGATCCTGATCTTATGATCTTACGTTTTTACGATTCTACAAAGTAAAAACGATCCAGATCCTACGTAGGATCTTAACAAGCTTAAGATCGTATAGGATCCCGATCTTGACCATAGGATATTAAAATATACTCCGATCCGATCTTACTTTTCTCAAACCGCAAACTAAAAAATTACAGATTTATTGTTTATGTTTTTATATAATGCAAAAACAATATATGATTCTTCTTAAACATTCCATATTCATAATTTAGGACAAAATTTTCATGAAATATTCATATAATTTCATGTTTATAATATATAATAAGTTGTAGATTTTAATAATATTACAAAAATCATTTTAAAAATAGCATTATAGTAGGATCTTAGGATCCCGATCCGATCTTACTATCATGATCTTGCAAAGACGAAAACGATCGTAGGTAGGATCCTGATCTTGAAGATCTTGATTTCATGTCTTCCTTTCACTAACCTTCATGCATATTAATTTATAATCTCACATCTTACTAGAACACTGTGTGGTGAATCAGCACAGGTATCACGTAATATAAAATTGGGAGAAAACTTTAATTGTTGTTACTTGAAGCTCGATCGATAGGTTAGTACTTCATCGTTATAATGGATTATAAATCCTTTGCATCTGATTTTTGGAATAACGGTTTACGTTTTACGGCCTTTGAAGATTGAGAAAGAGATTCTGCATTTGGCTAATATTCGTTAGGTTTTTTTCTAACTTCTCATGAAAAAATATTTGGGTGTTTTTGAAATTGGTACCTATTTAAAACAAGATGTTTAATTTAATTTTTTATATATTTGTTGATCAGTTTACATGTAGGTTTTATGTTTGGTTAGATTTTAATTAAAAAACAGGTAAAATTTATAAATGATTAATGTACTTACAATACAAACTCATTATGCTTTATGTATTTCATTTGTTCTCATAGTACACAATTTCAAATGGTTTGTTAAAGGTATTTTTGTTATTTCTCACATCTGCATCTTCTATATCTAAACACATTTCAAGCTTTTCTTTTGAATCATGAAATACACACAACCTTTAATTGGATTTCTTCCAAAACGAACCACAAAAGTTCCCTTTTCCAGCTTTGCTTTTAAATCACGAAATACAAAAACCCATTTCTAAACTTCCAAAAACGAACCACACGAACCAAAAAACCCTTTTCCAGCTTTGCTTAATCACGAAATACACACAAACTTTACTTGAATTTCTTCCAAAAATGAACCACACAAGTACCCCTTATGTAAGTGGAATCTTGTTAAGAGTTTCAAAAAAATGGAATTACATCAAGAAAAGAGATTTTCCGGTCACCGGAAAAATTGGAATTACATTGGGAATTGTTGGGTTTGTTAGTTTCGAGACAAGGTCATTGTTAATGGTTTTATTAAACCCTTTGAGATCTTGTGATATTTGTTTAATCTTGTTATGGTGGAATAGTTTTGAGTGAAGATCGGCAGTTTATATAATCTACTTTGTTAAATCAGCATAGTTGGGAGTTTATAGGTGGTAGGGATTTGGTGATTGGTAGTGAAGATGAATAAAAGGGTATTTAAGTCTTTTTTACTAAGAGAAAAGCATTTTTGTTAAGCATTATGATAACTGGCGCGAACATTGTTAAGAAGAATGACGATAAAAAAAAGTATCATATGCAGAATGAGTTATTTTGTAAGTATATTAAGCATTTATAGCTTTTACCTTTTAAAAAAATTGAAAATGTAGCTAATAGTTTCTTTCAATGTAGTTTTTTTTTACTGTCATTGAAGTTCCAGAGCTTATTAACCACATATATTTTTCTATCTTTAAACGGGTTGTCTAAGAAATTATTCATTGTGTATGTAGGCCATGCAAGATATGACCAATGATATATTGGAAAGGTTTTTATGATAGTTGTTGAAATGCCCAGGCTAATTTTTTTTTTAGCATAACATCACACTTATATTAACACCTAAAAACTGTATGATACATGTATCATTCGCCTGGACCCGTACATGATCAAAATGGGTCAATATGGGCAAGAATGGCACTATGCCAAACACCCTTTAAACTATAAAGAAACTACTTAACTACTTGATCATTACATAACCATGAGTTTATATGTGCGTACACAAAAGCATACAACCTAGGGCGTTTCTTGGTAAGAGAGCGTGTAGGGAAAAAGGCTCCATACCCAAGTATTTCACCGAGGTCTAGTTCTCAGTCTTCGTACCCTTGATTGCACTACCACTAGCTTCACCTATAATAAACATAACGAAGCAACATAAGCAATAGCTTATTGAGATAACATATAAAAGATACTAATCATAACATGGCATAATACTATGGTTGCTTCGTATTGTTATTATATACTAGTCGCCCACTAAGGACGTTGTGAACCCATATTGGTTCAATATAACTGAAAATGTTCTAGTCGTCCACTTAGGACGTCTAAGTCATATATTCCATGACTTTGAGCCGCTTATACACACTGATCATCCACAAAGGATGTCTAAGTCCCATTTAACGAGATGAGACACTAATAAAGGCTCGGTCATCCACTAAGGATGTCTAGGCTCCATTTCGGAGCATGTTATGACATAATAACATGTGTCGTCCAATTAGGACGCTATACAAGTAGTATCGTGGAAATAGAGTTAAAATCCCATAACTATACCCAAACGGGTCATTCGAGGCTGTTTTTACCCGTATAGCATAGTTCACATATAAACATACTACAAGTAACTCATTTAGGTACATAACATATAATTGTAACACCATGAACTTGTAACTCAAATATAATACATGAACCTTACCATGAATACCACAATTAAAGTGGCACACTAACGGGTTACCAAGGGCCCGTTTCTATGCTTAAATATGTTACTCACCTTGTAAACGCTTGAATAGAACACGAGCTCCCTTAAACACGTCCCTGGCTAACTCTTATAACCTAGGAACACATAAATGACATGGAGCTTATTTAGAACATAACTAAGCTTATCATAATAAGCACTAAAATGATAGATAAGCCATAAGGGGGTGTTTGGTAGTATCGTGGAAATAGAGTTAAAATCCCATAACTATACCCAAACGGGTCATTCGAGGCTGTTTTTACCCGTATAGCATAGTTCACATATAAACATACTACAAGTAACTCATTTAGGTACATAACATATAATTGTAACACCATGAACTTGTAACTCAAATATAATACATGAACCTTACCATGAATACCACAATTAAAGTGGCACACTAACGGGTTACCAAGGGCTCGTTTCTATGCTTAAATATGTTACTCACCTTGTAAACGCTTGAATAGAACACGAGCTCCCTTAAACACGTCCCTGGCTAACTCTTATAACCTAGGAACACATAAATGACATGGAGCTTATTTAGAACATAACTAAGCTTATCATAATAAGCACTAAAATGATAGATAAGCCATAAGGGGGTGTTTGGTTTGTGGCTTATATAACCACACCAACATAATTTCTGAAAATTAACACCACAAAATGGTGTTATAGCACCTTAATAAGGTACCCATCACTTTTCTAACTAATTTTACATGATTAATAGTGTACTTGATTATTTCTCAAAAATCATAAATTCACATAATCATGTGAAATTCTACAATAACCCCATAAATGGTATAAAGAGATGAACTTTAGGCTTTACCCACAACTAGGAAATTAAGATATGTTCCTTACCTCGAATTGAGTTGTGGAAACCTTAATTTATGCATTTCTAGACTTAGGTAAGGTATTATCTTGCTTCAAACTTGCTCTAAATCAACTTGGAATCAAAACCCTAGATCACAAGAGGGAGATGTGTATGAGTCGTGAGTTAGAGAAGGAGGGAGAGTATTCTGGAATTTTTAGTTTCCTGAGATTGAAGTATTTCATAGTTATAATTTTAAGTTTCACACTTTAGAAACTTTAGCCCCTGCAGTAGGAAATTGTTACAAGTTTAGTACCTGAAAAGATTAGGGTGTTACAACTCTCCCCTACTTATTCGGTTTGGTTCCTCACAAACCATTCCTGAAAAAAAGTGGGGTAGTATTTGATGAGATCCTCTTCGGGCTCCCATGTGCACTCCGACCCCCTTATGTGCTTCCATCTTACCTTAAGAAGGAGGACCTCTCTTTTTCTGAGTTTCTTGACCATGGTGTCAAGAATCTCTACTGGCTCTTCAACGTAGCCAAGTTTCTCATCAACTGTTATATCCGCTAGAGGGATATACTGTGCCTCATCTGCAAGGTTTTTTCATAACTGAGACACATGGAAAGTATTGTGAATACTGTTCAACTCTTCTGGTAGCTCAAGTTTGTATGCTACTTTTCCAACTCTATCGATTATTCTGAATGGACCAATGTAACGTGGTCCTAGCTTTCCACGCTTCCTGAATCGGATAACACCTTTCCAGGGAGAAACTTTCAGCATGAAACGATCACCAACTTGAAATTCTATAGGTCGTCTCCTCTTATCTGCATAAGACTTCTGTCAATCCTGGGCCATCTTAAGCCTTTCTCTGATTTGATCAATCTTATCGTTCATTTGTTGAACAACATCTGAGCTAGCTAATTCTCTTTGTCCGATTTCACCCCAACATATAGGAGTTCGGCACTTCCTTCCATACAACATCTCATATGGAGGCATCTCAATGCTGGAATGATAACTGTTATTATAAGAGAATTCTGCTAGCGCTAAGTACTTATCCCAGCTACCACCGAAGTAGATAGCACAGGCTCGAAGCATATCTTCCAGTGTCTGAATGGTCCTTTCACTCTGACCATCTGTTTGTGGATGATAAGCCGTGCTAAAATGGACACGAGTACCTAGATTCTCTTGGAATTTCTGCCAGAATCTAGAGGTAAATCTGATATCTCTATCCGATACTATAGAGACTGGTACTCCATGTCTAGCTACTACTTCGCGAAGATACAACTCCGCGAGAGCTTCTGAGGACATCGATTCCTTAATAGGAAGGAAAATCGCAGTCTTTGGTTAAACGATCTACAATTACCCATATTGCATCATGCTGATGCGGTGTCTTGGGTAATTTCGTGATAAGATCCATAGTGATCCTTTCCCATTTTGAGACAGGAATCTCGAGAGGTTGTAGCTTACCATAAGGTTGCTGATGTTCTGTCTTAACTTGGAGGCAAGTAAGACACTGCTCGACATATTTTACAATATCTCTTTTCATACCTGGCCACCAATAATCTGGTTTAAGATCATAATACATCTTGGTGGCACCTGGGTGAATGGAATATTTCGACTTATGAGCCTCGTCGAGTAACAACTTTTTGAGCTCTTTATTATTCGGTATCCATATTCTACCGAAGCGTGTTCTGAGTCCTCGTGAGTCCACAACTAAGTTGTGCACCTGACCCACGAGTCGTTCTGAGTTTAGATCACCGTTCTCCCATGCTTCTAACTGAATTGTTTTGATGTTCTCATAAAAGTCTGGAGTAATCACCATCTAAAGTGATTTTACTAGTAGAGAATCATGCCTTGTCTTTCGACTTAAGGCATCTGCCACAATGTTGGCCTTACCCGGGTGGTAAAGAATTTCACAATCATAATCTTTGACTAGATCCAACCAACGTCGTTGCCTCATATTGAGGTCACGCTGATCAAAGAAGTATTTGAGACTTTTATGGTCGGTAAAGATCTTGATCTTTACTCCATAAAGATAATGTCTCCACAATTTTAAGGCAAAAACTACTGCTGCTAGCTCTAAATCATGAGTGGGGTAATCTTCCTCATGTTTCTTAAGCTGCCTGGAAGCATAAGCTATGACTCGACCTCTCTGCATGAGAACACAGCCGAGGCCATTGGCCGATGCATCACAATAAACTTCCAGGTCATCATTGCCTTCTGGCAATACTAAGACCAGAGCCTGACTTAACTTCTGTTTAAGAGTCTGAAAAGCGAGTTCTTGATCCTCATCCCACTCGAATTTTTCATTCTTGCGGGTGAGCTCAGTGAGCGAAGAAGCAATCTTTGCAAAATCTTGGATAAAACGGCAGTAGTAACCCGCAAGTCCAAGGAAAGATCTAATTTATGTGGGAGTTTTTGGTCGCTCCCAATTCTTGATGGCACTGATTTTAGCTGGATCTACTTTAATGCCTTCGCTGTTTACAACATGCCCAAGAAATTGAACTTCTCGGAGCCAGAACTCACACTTTGAGAACTTAGCATAAAGCTTTTCTCGTCTTAGCATACTGAGGACCTGGCGCAAGTGGGTTTCATAATCACTAGCTGATTTGGAATAAACCAGGATATCGTCAATGAAAACAATAACTGACTGATCTAACATCAGACGACAGACCTGATTCATCAGGTCCATAAATGCTGCTGGGGCATTCGTCAAGCCAAATGGCATAACTGTAAACTCGTAATGCCCATACCTTGTCCGGAAAGCTGTTTTCGGGATGTCCTCTTCCCGAACCTTTAACTGGTGATATCCTGATCTAAGATCTATTTTTGAAAAGAAGCTTGCGCCCTGGAGCTGATCAAATAAATCATCAATCCTAGGAAGAGGATAACGATTTTTGATGGTAACTTTATTGAGCTCTCGATAGTCGATGCACATTCGCATACTACCGTCTTTCTTTTTGACAAAAAGAACTGGTGCTCCCCACGGGGAACTTCTAGGGCGAATGAAGCCCTTGTCTAGCAGTTCTTGTAACTGCATCATGAGTTCCTGCATTTCTGATGGAGCAAGTCTGTAGGGAGTTTTAGCAATAGGGGTACTCCCTGGAATAAGATCAATGCGGAACTCTACTTGTCTATCAGGCGGTAGACCTGGGAGTTCCTCTGGAAAGACATCAGGAAATTCCTGAACAGCTGGAATTTTATTAAAGTCTGGAACGGGTTTCTGAATATCTACAACATGAGCTAAATAGGCTTGACAGCCACGTGCCAAGTGTTTCTTGGTTCTAGCATAAGTACAAATAGCAAGGTTAGCCTTTTTATGCTCACCATAGATAACTGTTTCTCCCCCACTTGGGGTTCTGAGTCGGACTAGCTTATGATGACACAAAATGATGGCTTTATTTGTGCCGAGCCAGTCCATACCGATAACTACATCAAGCTCTCCGATAGGGATAGGAATTAGGTCGATCAGACACTTTTCATTATCAATTTCTATTTCACAGTTCTGAAAGACATCAACTACACGTATCACTTTGTTATTAGCTACTTCCACATCTAGTGGTGGCTTAAGCTGGCTAATTAGAGCAGAAAATCTCCGACTGAACCTTTCGGATACAAAAGATCTATCTGCACCAGAATCAAATAACACACGAGCAGGTAATAGATTCACAAAGAAGGTACCTGTCACAACATCGTATGTTTCCTTAGCTTCATCCACAGTCATCTGATGAACACGAGTTGGGGGTCTATGTGGTCTTTGGGTAGTAGGAAATCCAGGGGCTCCTGAAGGTCTAGAAGTAGATGACACCCCTCGCCTGTTTGTATTCCTCCTAGGTTCTTGCTGACGCGGAGGAGGTCTGACATTTGGACAAGACTCAGTCGTGTGATTCGGATCATAGCATTTCCTACAAACCTGAGCTGGTTTTGGACAATCTTTACAGATGTGACCAGGCTCACCGCAACTGTAGCAGGTTCGGCTACCTGCACGGTATTCCCCCGGGTGATACTGTTGATACAAAAGTTGGGCTTACCTTGTTTGGACTCCTGCTCTCGTACCAATTAGAACTTTAGTGCTTGTGAAACCTGCGCACTAAGAAAGCAAACAATACCGTTAGGCTTATCGTGGGATTGTCTCCCACGATTAGACTCCGGCGTGAGAGTAAGTAATCGGTTTAGGGTTTAGTTGAAGAGTTAGGGATTGTATAAATCGTACCTTTTAATGAGAATATATGATTCTATATATAGGGCGCATAAACCGTGTAGGTATCTTGCTCCTTACTCTTCGCACTCGTGGTGCTTATCTGGGGTAAGGATATCTATTCCGTAAATAGGAGATCCTTATCCTTTAACCGTGCATTTTGGTTGGGCTTTGGGCTTCGTGAGCCCAAGCCGTTGGTATTAATGGCCCAAGTCACTTGTCATGATAGCCCACTCGTGGTGGGTTTAGGCTTAGTAATGTCTATAATTTGGGCTCGTGGCCCAACTATAGGCTATACGTCATCATGTCCCCCCAGTCTAGTGTGCGCGACGCGTAGCTGCGGATACTAGACTAATGAAACTAGCGGCAAGCGTGGCGGGAAGAAATTGAATACTTCCCGCTCAAAAGATAGGAACAATGTATCAAGTCCCAAAATATCACAAAGGGTGCTTCGAAAAACGGGGAAGCTATCCACGTGTGCCTCGAGAAAAAGGAAAAAGTGCTTGTACCTTCCATCTCCCAGCCACACGTTTGTTAGTGGGATCCACGTGGCGTCCCATTTAGGGTTTCTTGGCTTCTTATATAAAGCACCGCCCCTTTTCACTGTGGTTCACACACTCAAACGTTTTTCACCATTTGCAAAATTCTAAAAGCTTCTTCTCCCTTCAATCTTCTATTTGCATTAGGTATCTGCGCGTGCGCATTATTTAATATACCTTTGTTATAAAATGGTTGCTCAATTACACGAATTCCGCTCTAGGTTGGATGAGGATGACGTACGTCAGTTTTCTTCTGACTTCTTCATTCCTCTTGACATCCATCCTGAAGCACTAGACGTGGATGCGTGTATTGCTGATTTCCCCGATGGGAAAATCGGTTTGTATACACGCTTTTTTGATTACGCAAATTATCGCGTACCCATTTCTGTCTTTTTGAGCAACGTGCTCAATCATTACCAACTCCATATCTCACAGCTGCACTGTATAGGTGCGGCTAAGATATCAAATTTTGAGATTAATTGTCGGTTATTGGCTATCAATCCGACAGTTGACCTATTTCGTGCGTTTTACCACACAACGTAGTCGCATGGATGGGTTTCTTTTGCCAAACGCGCAGGGCGCCTTGAATGCTATGAAGAGAAGGTAGATTCCTTAAGGCATTGGAGAGAATACTTCTTCTGGGTAGATGATGTTGTATTTTCGTCGTGCTTTGATTTCTATACTCAAAGGTCGTTGCCGAGGGATGAGCATTGATGAGGCGAAAAATGATCCGTTTTTAGGGGGTCATTTAAGCCGGAATTCGAATTTATTTGATCAAATATTGCCCTAAATCGTTCCTTTTGTGATTTTAGGTACTTTGGGAGTGAAATCTGGAAAAGGAAGCAATTCAGACGTTTTTGGAGCATAAAAGTGAAGAAAACGCCAAAGTCTTAATTTTCTATGCTGGGAACAGTAGGTGACGGCGTCAAGAGTAATTCCCTGACGGCGTCAAGAGCAAAATTCCATGACGACCCAGTACAGATTTGACGGCGTCACGAAGGTAGGGCGTCAAGAGTAAAAGGCTTGACGGCCTGGAAATGATTTAGTCTTGACGGCGTCAAATGTAGATCAAGGCAGTCCGAGAATAGTTTTGGCGGCGAGGTGACGGCATCACAAGCTTTGTCTTGACGTCGTCAGACCTCTTTTCCTATATATAGTTTTCTAATTTTTCACATTTAGAAAGAGAAATTTTGGGAGAAACCCTAAGTACGATTTTGGTGTAACTTTACAGGTTTTTCAAGGGTTCCAACCCCTTGATACCTTGCATGTGTAATCAAGATAAGTGTTCTTCTAATTCAATCAATATGTCTATGTGTTGGTTGTCTATATCTTGTTCTTGTCTTAATTCCATCATGCTAGGCTAGATCTATCTTGTGTTTGCTTAGATCTAATGAAACCTAGATGTTAATTATGTGTTGATTACTTGTTTATTCTTGTCTTGGATGAATGATTTATATGTTAGGCTTAAGAAAACTGGCAGATCTCCAATTGGTAACATGCTTGAACGTCTTAAGAAACATGAACCGACGCGCACTAGGTCTTTATTGGTTGTATTTAATGCATGAGCCACTGTTTATAATCCCTATAGTTGTGCTGGGCATGGTGTAGAAGGAGATAAGAGCTCATAGAATTGGGAGTTAAGTGTGCCACCCCATGAATGGTATTAAGGAATACGATCCGTCATCCATGCAATTATAACAAGTAATTAACGTGTAAAAGATGTCTAGGGAGTAGTGAAATCTAAGTAAACACATTTTCTCCAATTACTGCTCACAACTTTAGTACAAATTAGTTTATTTTCATTTCTAGTATTTTATTTTGATTGCATCTTAGTATTGGGTTAGTTGAATAGCAACTAATTCCGCCCAAATCCTTCAAACCCGAGATTTTAAATTGCTTTCTAAAAAATATAAAAATACAAAAATAATCATCCCTCACCTTTAGAACTAGTATTTAGGCTTTCTAATCCTAGCGACACTATTCCTAAGCCGAACGATCAATCCCCCGGTACTTGTCACTATACTATACTACAACGATCAGGTACACTGCCTGGTGGGGGTTGTAAGCTTCTCGAGATCCCTCGAGAGGTAAAGCCTGTTGCGATTCCCACGCATCAAGTTTTTGGCGCCGCAGCCTGGGGAATAGTTATTGTCTAGGTTAGAATTTCTTTTTATTAGGTCTACTTGCTAGATTCCTTTCTAGTAAGATTTTATTTTTATATTTAGTTTTTCTTTAGTCTATCTCATTTCTTTGTGTCTTTGTTCGTAACCACCCGACATCAAGGACAACGGGAACATCTTTGAACCCGTCATCCCACCACAACAAAACCCACCATTAGAACCCCTTAGGCCCCAAACCTTAGGAGAGTATTCCCGACCTAGCCATCAAGGCTACCGAAACACCATTGAGCTCACCGGAGCCAATGTGACCCCCTTGCGATCCGACACCATCCGGTTGGTGCAAAGCGGATGTGCATTCCATGGACTACGTTCTGAAGATCCAAACCAACATCTTAAGGACTTTCTCAAAATCGTAGATTCCATATACCTAGGTGTTGAAACTAGAGAGACTACCCGTTTACGCCTATTCCAATTCTCTCTACGGGATCAAGCTAGTCAATGGCTTGAGCGTTTACCCACGGGATCCATCACCACATGGGATGATCTCACCACTCGTTTCCTTGCTCAATTTTTCCCACCGGGGAGAACTACTAAGCTTAGAAATGACATCTTGATGTTCCAACAACGTCAAAATGAATCTCTTTATGAAGCATGGACCCGTTTCAAGGACTTACTCCAAAAAGTCCCTCATCATGGCATAGATCTTTGGCTCCAAGTCCAAATCTTTTATGACCATATCGACATCTCCACGAGGCGAGCCATTGACCAATCGGCCGGTGGTAAGCTACGTGATCTTAGTGCGGAACAATCATGGGAACTCATAGAAGATCTTGCTCTCTATGACAATGAAAGTTGGAATGATCCCCGTGACTTGAACAAAACGGTCAAGGCGATATCTTTGCCTTCGAACAATTCTAGCACTCCCGACCGTAGGATCATGGAACTTGAGGACCAAGTCAAGTTTCTCATGAAATCTTACGAAGCTCCTAAGCCTTCAAGCCAAGTGAACAAAATCACTTCTTCATGCGAATTATGTAGTGATCCCCACGACACTCGTGATTGTGTGGAACTCCCTGGAACAGCTTTTGCGGACTACGCATCCACGCGTACCGACGAAGCGGGAGATAAGTGGTACACTTTCAAGCCCGAGCCAAACACTTACGGTGATTCATACAACCCCTCTTGGAAAAATCACCCAAACCTTAGGTGGAAACAAAATCAACCCAATTCTTCCAATCCGCCTAATCGTTACCAACCAAACGGTCCACCATCCATCCGTACTTTCAACAACAATCCTTCTAATAACTATGGTAGTACCAACAATCTTGAAGGATTAATGTCAAAGTTCATGGCATCTCAAGAAGCTCGCATAGCTAGGTTTGAAACCGAATTCAACCAACAACAAACGGAGATGACCAACAAGATTGACAACTTGTTGAAAGCCCTCAACAACCAAGCGTTAATCACACCTAGGAAGGACACTAGGGACACCAATAGTGGAATCCAAATTAAGGATCCCTCATCATCCAAACATGTCCACTTTGTCAATGTTGTCACCATTAAGCCGACAGATAAGGAGATAGAGGAGATTGACAAGGATGAGAGTAGGGAAGTTGAGGTTAACAAGGAAGAGGAATTAGAGGAGGTAGAGCCTATAGAAAAATACTTTGATAAGTTGCCCACCAAGGAAGAACGGGAATACCATAAGGATTTATTCGATAGTCCCGAGAGACCATATATCCTTGGCACCCCCCTTATCAAAATGGGAGACCCCTCTAACATTAACATCCCATGCAATATCGGGCACATGCATATATGGAAAGCTTACATCGACCTTAGATCCCCCGTGAACATCATGACTAGAACTTATTACAATTGGGTTATGAAGAAGCAACTTGATTTTAGGATGATGCCCGACAAGAATCTGATAAGTAATTTTGCAGGAAGGGTGAAGGGACTGCATGTGATTATAGGAAATCTCACCTATGAGATCGATTTTATGATAGTTGAGGACACTCGACCGGTGATAGATGCTTGCCTAAGTCAAATAATATTTGGAAAACCATTTGTTGAGGCCACTAGGATGAGTTATGATCCGACTTTAGGGATAGTTAGATTCAAGGGAGAAAATGATGAGGTTGCCTATCAAATGCCCTACAAAATTGAGCAATACCGCCTTCTCTCTAATTTCGAAAAGGAACACAAGCAAGTGGCTTATTATAGGAATGAGGAGGATAGACGTAGAGGAGTAGAGTATGTAAAGAATAGAATGCTTGGTTTCTACAAAGAATGCTTGCAACTAGGTCCGGAATACAAAACTGGTTTAGAAGACGACCTAGAGAGTGAAACCAATGATGAGGTCACGTAGTAACCCATGACCTTGAGTCTAGCTACAAGACTCGTAAATAAAGAAAAGCGCTTCGTGGGAGGCAACCCATGTTTTGTGTGATTTTATTTGTTTGTTTGTTATTTGCTTCCGTATGCATGCTTTATTTTTATTGTTGGTAGATCATGTTTCTAAACTAAATAGTGGAAATACTTTACTTTGTTGTTTTGGCCTAGTCTTAACTCCACCTAAAGGTATTTTTGCAAAAGATAAGTGTAAGGGGAAACCCCAAATATGTTTTTAAGAAACAAACCGATCATGATTCTCCACAATAATAAATGAACATGTATATTCGTATTTGTCAGAGTCAAATGCTTGTATTGAGTCATAATGAAGTTTTGTAGGATTTTCCAGGAAGTAGGACCAAGTTTTTCCAGAAATTTTCCGGAAACTTAACATAAGAATTTCTGCAGGTCAATTCTGACGGCGTCAGGTGTAAAAATCTGGAAATTTTACCGGTTTTGTTTTTCTAACGGAGTCTTATGGTTTTTGTGAATTATTAAGTTTTATAATCTCTAGGAGATCTGCAAACTTCATTCCACAAGCATTATATCTTATTTTGTTTTCTAGGATTTAGTAGCTTATATAGGATGCCGCCGATTTTACGCGAGGTTGTCTTGTCTATTTTGTCAGGTTTTACAGGTTATGTATGACAAGAAGATGATTTATATTCTGGAAGGGAAGCTTTGATTGTTCATTTTCTTGGAGGAAGATTTAACCTGACCACCTAATTATCCATACCGAGCGAATCAGGGGAGTATTTGATTTCATTCTCTTTACTTTTTCACTTTTACATTCTTTACTTGAACATTGGGGACAATGTTCATCTTGAGTGTAAGGGGAGGGTAAAAAGATGATACCTTACATATGCACTTTCGCTTGGGTTTGTTTTGTTTAATGGTAGATGTGTAATAAAACTATGAGAAATACTTGTTAATGTAATTTTAGCGCCAAATTTAAAATTTTTTACAACATTTAGGAGTGAAACTTTAGCCATAGCAAGCGTCTCATGGATAGGAGATTGTATGACTAGCACATAACCGTATATTCAGAAAAATTTTCCACCCAAATATGTGAGGTTCGCCTTTAGATTTGAAAGGAAAAGCATTCATTATTAGTGCTTATGAGTGTACCAGTAATATTTAGATTCTAGAACTTGCGTTAGTGATGCATCCCGAGACCGCTAGTGAGACTACATTCGTGTGGTAGGATTTACTACATGATAAGAGGCATTAGGATCACCCTTGTGTTAAACCCGTATTATGATTACTTGACCATTTATGTCATATTACTTGGCTAGTTAAGTCAACTAATTTTTCCCACACCCTTAGCGTTGTACTCATTTTTAGTACACGAAACCCCTAGTACACCCCTCCGAGCCTATCTTTTCGTGTCTAACTTTAAGCATTTTACTTAAAGGAAGAATTTGTTACACCCCACTTAAATGTACACCCAAATCACCTTAGCCTTCCGTGTATGCGCTCATTTTTAGTGCATTATTGTTATTTGTTAAACCCTAAGTTAACTTTCTAATTGATTACATGGTTGCTAAGTCGAGTCATATCCTTGTACATATTGTTTTGGGACGATTGGGACTCATGGGTAAGTACTTATTTTATGGAGTAATGGGGAAGAACATCATTTATTACCCCCATACGTATGATAATCTTAAAAGTGCTCCAAGTGTTTTGATTTTCTTAATTCGAGTCATTAGATTAGTTTAATGAAAAGTATGTAAAGATTCAAGTGTAAGGGGAATTCTCATCCCCTATGATGTATTATTTTGGATGGTAGGGTAAGAGTGTATGCAAAAAAAAAAATAAAATAAAATAAAAAATAAAAAAATAAAAAAATCGAAAAATCAAGAAAAAGAAAAGAAAAAAATAGAAAAAGGAAAAAGAGAAAAAAACATACGGACTACCATCCCTTTTTATTCTATGTTCATTTTATGTTTTTGTTATTTTTCGTTTATTAGCTTAAGTCGAGTCTAGTCTTGGCTTAGCAACGCCATATTGTACATGTAATTAACCAAGAGTGCTAACTCGCCACCAGTAAAACTTCCTTTATCCAACAAAACCGTGTATTTCATATCCCTACACCTAACGTTACAACCCTTTAAAAGACCTCTTTGATAGTTTATCCTAGGTGCTTATGCCATGTGGTGGAGGTTTGATCATTTCCCAAGCCTATGGTAATCTATTTTGCTATGACAGGTAGTGAGAGATATCTTCCGTTTCCATATTGTAATTTACACTTTATTACACCCGAGAGATGTGAGTATCTAAACACTATTTGTGAGGTGCTTGTGTATGACCTCCGTGCTTGTCTATTGGTCTTTAGTGGAACGATTATTTGTTGTAATTACTTTTATATTAGTGTTAAATGACCCCTAACTTGTATTTTGAGTAGAATAAAAGCGCATTTGCTTGAGGACAAGCAAATCTCAAGTGTAAGGGTATATGATGAGGTGAAAAATGATCCGTTTTTAGGGGGTCATTTAAGCCGGAATTCGAATTTATTTGATCAAATATTGCCCTAAATCGTTCCTTTTGTGATTTTAGGTACTTTGGGAGTGAAATCTGGAAAAGGAAGCAATTCGGACGTTTTTGGAGCATAAAAGTGAAGAAAACGCCAAAGTCTTAATTTTCTATGCTGGGAACAGTAGGTGACGGCGTCAAGAGTAATTCCCTGACGGCGTCAAGAGCAAAATTCCATGACGACCCAGTACAGATTTGACGGCGTCACGAAGGTAGGGCGTCAAGAGTAAAAGTCATGACGGCCTGGAAATGATTTAGTCTTGACGGCGTCAAATGTAGATCAAGGCAGTCCGAGAATAGTTTTGGCGGCGAGGTGACGGCGTCACAAGCTTTTTTCTTGACGCAGTCAGACCTCTTTTCCTATATATAGTTTTCTAATTTTTCACATTTAGAGAGAGAAGTTTTGGGAGAAACCCTAAGTACGATTTTGGTGTAACTTTACAGGTTTTTCAAGGGTTCCAACCCCTTGATACCTTGCATGTGTAATCAAGATAAGTGTTCTTCTAATTCAATCAATATGTCTATGTGTTGGTTGTCTATATCTTGTTCTTGTCTTAATTCCATCATGCTAGGCTAGATCTATCTTGTGTTTGCTTAGATCTAATGAAACCTAGATGTTAATTATGTGTTGATTACTTGTTTATTCTTGTCTTGGATGAATGATTTAGGGAGTAGTGAAATCTAAGTAAACACATTTTCTCCAATTACTGCTCACAACTTTAGTATAAATTAGTTTATTTTCATTTCTAGTATTTTATTTTGATTGCATCTTAGTATTGGGTTAGTTGAATAGCAACTAATTCCGCCCAAATCCTTCAAACCCGAGATTTTAAATTGCTTTCTAAAAAATATAAAAATACAAAAATAATCATCCCTCACCTTTAGAACTAGTATTTAGGCTTTCTAATCCTAGCGACACTATTCCTAAGCTGAACGATCAATCCCCCGGTACTTGTCACTATACTATACTACAACGATCAGGTACACTGCCTGGTGGGGGTTGTAAGCTTCTCGAGATCCCTCGAGAGGTAAAGCCTGTTGCGATTCCCGCGCATCAAGCATCCTATCCCTGGTTCTTACAGCGCCGCGGATGCGGACATAATTGATGCTAACCGCATTCCCATTAACTCCTGTCCTGAGGAGTTCTTGGTGCATATGGGGCTGAGCCGTAATTATTTTGATGGTGCGAATGAGGTTCCAACCTTGAGCGATGAGAACAACCAGGGTGGGTGCTCATCCTTTTACTGCCTCTATAATGTAAGTATTTTGCTTTTTATCCCTTGAATAACTAACTTTGTTCTTTGTTATTTGTCTCTTGTCTGTCGCAGAAATGGATTTGTTCGATGTCGTAAAGCTGAAAGAACCCAAGCGCGTGACGGTGGGGGTGCGTCCCCTGAGGGAGGGTGAGCAGCCCATTTTGCAGGCCACGGCGGGGCACCTGACTGTTTTTGGACCTGTTGAGCGTCAGGATTCTCCCCCTGCAGTTGTGCTTGTCACGCCTGTGCAGGTTGTCCCTCCTACTGAGGAGAAGTCTCCGGTGGAGGAAGAGACGCATGTGGAGTCGTCCAACAGTGTGGAGATTGTGGAGGTTCGTAGGGAGAAGCGCAAGGAAGCGTCTTCTGGTGGTTATGTTGTTGGTACCTCCAAAAAGAGGCGTCGCTTGATTGGTGAGGATGAGTCAGATGCACCAGATGAGATGTCTGCTACTAGCGCACAGAAGAATCAGGCCCGATCTTCACCATTTGTGTAAGTATTTATGACTGTAACTTTCTTTTATTTGCCGTATCCGCGTACTAATTACATCTTCTTCATTTCGTAAGGACCATGTTGCAGATGGTGGTGCGGCTGTTACTGATCATGCCGCCTCGCCTAAGACTGCTGATGTAGTGGAGCCTCTGAAGGCGGCGGCGCAGATGTCTGCGCAGGAGTTGGTGGAGGAGTTGGCTGGTGTTGCTGCTCGCCAGGCTGAGTTGGTCACTCAGCTAAAGGCGCGAGCCATTGTTGAGGGGGGTAGCCTTGCTCAGAGGGATGAGCAGATTGCGCAGCTCAAAGCGCAGTTGGCTGAGGCTCAGGCGGAGGTGTTGGCTGCCGATGAGCGGGCCAAGAAGGCGACTGAGGAGAAACTAGTGTTTATGGCTGAGCTGCAGCGCGAGCGTGGGGAATCACAGCAATATAAGGCTGACCTCGCCTGGGGGGTTAAATACCTGGAAGAGAGGAAGAATGAGCTCTGCGGTCAGCTTGCTCAGTTTGGCAAGAAGGTAGAGGACTCTATGGAGGCGCAGGAAGAGAAGCTGCGCAGGCTGAGCATAGAGTATGATGAGGAGTTGTATCCTCATCTGATGTCTACGATTGCGGAGCGCAGGTACTTGTTGTACATTCCCCGTTAATTCTTGTATATTTTTTGTTTCTTTTCTAATGCCTTTGTCGTTGTTTTCGCAGGTGGTTGATCAGCCATGGCTTGCGCCTGGCTGCCATGAGCACATTGGAGTCCCCAGAGGTCGTGAGTGCCTTTGGGAAGGTGGTGGAGTGCGCCGTTGCTCGTGGCAAGGCGCAGGCTGTGGAAGAGTTGGCTGAGGCGCAACTGCTGAAGGTTTCCCCCTCTGAGGTTCCTGAATATAATGCTGGTGCCTACGACGAGCTTGTGCAGGCGATGGAAAGGATGAGGCTCTTTGAGCTTCCACGCATTGCGCAGCTGGAGCGCGACCAAGATTATCCCATCCGAGTGATCATGCAGGGATTAACTCTTGGGAGGCATATAGCAGAGAACGCGGAGGCCGAAGCTGACTTCTTCTTAAAGCCTGATGAGTCCCAACTGCAGGTTCCAGTGTTCGCGCGACCGCGTGACATCCTGAACCCCTTCGCCCTTGAGACGGAGGTGCCACTGAAGGAAGTTTTGGAGCGTCATGTAGAGAGGGCGGCCAAGAAGAAAGGTCTTAAAGGGAAGGCCACTCTCTGCGGTGTTGGTGCTGCACATCTTCCCAGGTCGGATGGTATTGCAATCAGCGTGGCGACCGTGTCACCAAAAGATGCGTTGTTGTTGAAGAAGCTTCAGGAGGCGGGGAGCTCAACTGTGCCAGAGCCTTCCCCTGAGCGTATCCATAGTGTGTAGATATGTATAACTCGTAGTTATAGTTTTGTAAAAACTCGTAGTTTTTTGGTAAAATTATGGAACTCTTTTGTGCACATATATTTTTTCGTACTTAGATTTTTCTTTGTCTTTATTATGTGAAAGACTTGTCTAGAGTTACGATGTGCATATAGTATCTTGTATTTGAGCTCAAAGCTTGTGCATTAAGTCCGTAACTTAAAAAACGTTTGCGGTCCATAACCTAAACAAACATGCGAGTAGATGTGTAGCGTACTACGTTTATCATTTTTAGTAACCAAGTGTCTTGGTTTATTAGTTCGTTTTAAACTTGTTGTTGCGCACTCGTTGTAAGATGCGTACTAAAGTCAAAAGCGTGTATGAAGTTAGTGTACGAAATTAGGAGTCAGTTGTTTTGAATCCATGTGGTGGAGTGCAGCGTACTGCGAATTCCACTATGTAGGAATCAATTGTCTTGAGTCCATGTTTTGTTAAACGCGCACAGTGTGCGATAAAGTGCATCCATCGTGGGGTGCACTCATTAACTTACTCCAACGTCTTGATAGTAAGGTGTTTAACAGGGATACGTGACCCGGTGTTGATGGGTTTGCAACCCTCTTACTCAACGAGTACTTTAGTAGGTTTACTCATCCTGTCCGCCCTCGTGTGGTCTTAACATGTGCATGCACGCCATGTAGGCAATAATATAAACATAATTGAAACATAAATGAATAATGTAAGCAATAATGTTGAAATGTGTTGTGGAGTTAGCTAGAAACCACAACGCTTTATTAATTGTTGCAAGTGCAAAAAGGACAATTTCCTAAGAAAGAAAATAAAAAAAATAGTAAATACACCAACATTTATTGAGCGCTTACTAAAGTGCAGATGTATCAGTGTGTGGGCCGTGGCCTAAAGGTAGCATCTCTTGAGATTGCAAATGTTCCAGGTGCGTGGTAGCTCATGGCCTTTCATATCGCGCACTCTGTACGCACCGTCGCCTAATGCCTCTGTGACCTCGTAAGGTCCTTCCCACTTGGGTTCAAGCTTGCCTGTGTCTTCTGCGTGGCTTGCATCGTTGGCGCGGTATACAAAGTCTCCTAGTTTGAAAGAAGTGTTTTTGACTCGTGCATCATAATACTTCTTCATCTTTGATTTAGCTTTTGCTTCGCGGATAGCCGCTCTTTCGCGTCGTTCTTCCAACAGATCTAAGTCAATACGCTGTTCATCATTGTTTTTTGTGACGTTAACTTCCGATGTACGGATTGTTGGCATTCCAATTTCTGCTGGTATAACAGCTTCTGTCCAGCAGACAAGAGAAAAAGGTGTATCGCCGTTGCTGACTTTGATTTCTGTGCGGTAGGCCCACAAAACATGCGATAATTCATCCACCCACCTTCCTTTGTGTCTGTCCAAGCGCACCTTAATTCCTTCACCCAGGCTACGATTCGCGCGTTCTACTAATCCATTTGTTTGTGGATGTTTAACTGACGCGAAGTGCTGTGTGATGTTTAACTGCGCGCACCAATCTTTGAATGGGTTATCACAGAATTGTTTTCCGTTGTCTGAAATAATTTCTCCAGGTAGGCCAAAGCGGCATACGATGTTATCCCAAATGAATCGTTTGACCTGGTTGCCTGTGATACTTGCCACTGCTTTTGCCTCGATCCATTTGGTGAAGTAGTCAATGGTGACAATGAGGAACTTGAGTCCTCCTGCCGCGACTGGAAAGGGTCCTGCAATATCAATTCCCCATTTATAGAATGGCCATGGTGAGGTGATGGATGTTAGCTCATGTTGTGGTCGACGCGGAATGGGTCTGTAGACTTGGCAGTCGTTGCATCTTCTAATCATGTCCCGCGCGTCGCGGTGCATGGTGGGCCAATAGTACCCGGATCGCAAGGCACGCGCTACAACAGACCGTGGTCCTAAGTGCATGCTGCAAGATCCGGAGTGGATTTCCTGGAGTATGTAGTCTGCCTGAAGAGGTCCGACACACCTAAGCCATGGTTGTAGGAATGAACGCCGATATAAGATACCATCTCGAAGTTCGAATCTCTGCGTTGTGCGCCGTATCCGTCGAGCGTCCTTTTGTTCCTGGGGGAGTGTTCCCTTGCTAATAAAATCCATGATGGGTGTCATCCATGTGGGATTTTCTTCTTCTATCACTGTGGATACTTCCATCTCGGAGATGGACTTGTTCTTCAAGGTTTCCACCAATACCTGTTTTGACAGGTGTGCAAAGCTTGTGGATGCGATTTTACTCAGCGCATCTGCTTTTTCATTTTCTCCTCGTGGGATTTGTTTAATGGAGAACTTGTCAAAATTCTTGATCAAGGATTTGGCTTTATCGAGGTATTGGATCATGTGTTCTTCTTGAGCCACATACTCTTGGTTAGCTACTAATCGTGAATCCACATTAGCTTCTAGGTTGCGTACACCCATTTGATTTGCTATGCGTAGTCCAGCCAGTAATGCTTCATATTGATTGATGCTAAACCGTCAACTTATATTGACCAAAGAATGTTCAACAAAGTTAAAAAGCCTAGAAACAATCTCCGGGTAATATAAGGTATCACCAGGTCGTTAAATCCCGACAAGGTGTGTATTGTGACTGAGCGTGCTTTGTGATCGGGTGATTATTCACAGAAAAGGTTGGTTATGAGAATTATTTGGAAATGATTAAACAAAATAGCTTAGGAAAGCTATTTGAATGATTACCGGAATTAAGATTGAGAGGAAATTACTTAAAACTCAAAAACCGTACGTTTGCTGAAAACGCGAACAAACGTACGTGGGATAAAAGTGAACGAGGTGATCTGAAAAGGCTACTGGTATGAAAATAGTATTTTTACAAACCTAATGATTAAATAAAATTTTTGGAAATTTAAAATTAATTTTTACACTAATTTTATAATTACTATTAATTAAATACTAATTTTCTAATTATTTTTAATTAACTAAATTAACCTAAAATACAAATAAATATGAAATTAACTTAGAAAAATAAAAATTAAACTTAGAAAAATCTAAAATACTATAAAACTATTTTTAGAAATGAAAGTATATTTTTAAGATTTTTTAATTAATTATTACTAATTATTAACTAATTATTAATTACTTTTTAATTATTTAAATTATCCTAAATTCTAATTAATTATTAAATTACACTAGAAAATTGAAAATAAAATTTGGAAAAATAAAAAATAACTAAAAACTAATTTTAAAATTTAATTTATATTTTTCTGATTTTCTAATTAATTATTATTAATTATTAACTATTTAATAATTACTAAAAACTAATTTAAATTAAGAAAAATACTAAATAATGCAAGAAAAATCTGAAAAAAAATTACAGAAATTATTTTTATATACCAGAAGCCTAGGAAAATTATAAAAATGGGAATTGCTTATTAATAAGCTGAAGAATAAGCCAATTGGCTTAAATAGAAGCTATCACTTCTATTAAGTTGGGCTTATTTGGAATTTTCTTTTTCAAAACTGCTTATTATATGATTCTAAGCAACTTTTGTGAAATGAGTTTGGATGAGACCAAGTGAATAAGCACTTCAAGTGCTTATACCCTTGACAGTTGACTTTCTTTGACCAAGGGTGAGAATAAGCTCAAATGAACTAATGTGGGGTCCACCTTGGTAAAAACTGATGCAAATGAGTTATATGAACAAGGTTAAGCAAATTACACACAAATAAGCTAACTGAATAAGCTAAAACACCACAATAAGCACTTTGCTTATTTGGTTCTGAGACAGAAAAGGGACAACCTTGTGGAGCAATTCCAGGTGGGGTCCACAGGTCTTATGGTCAAACAAAGGGTCAAAGTCTCAACCCTGGTAGGAGGGGGGTTGAATGGAACCAAATTGGGTCAATGGGACCCACTGGAATGGTCACAATGAACCACCAAAGTGGTGGTTGTGACTGAGTCAGCTGGTGCACAGGGCAGACCCTTGCCCTGCAAGTGTCTTCCAGGGGTAAATTGGTCCACTAAAAAAATTACAAAAATCAAACCATGGCATGAATCTAAAGTTCTACTGGTAGATAACAACCTCAACAAGTTTCAGAACCTAAAACCACCCACAAAATTCACAACAAATCAAGCCATATTTGGAAAAATCTGAAACTTACACTTTTGACTTTTTAGAAAACTTTGAGATTTGACTTTGATGAACTTTGGTGACTGATTTAATGACTTGGAGTGTTATGTTAAACTGTAATATGACCAATTTAAGTGAAAACACAACCTTGTAAATGGATGTGATGGGTTTTGGACTTGAAAATCCCACACAGTTAACTGTGTGGGTGATTTTGCTTATGATTTTGACTTTTGTGGTATTTGTGTCAAATGAAATTGATTCCCTGACCTGATATTCAACCAAGAAACTCAATGAAACTCAAAGTTATACAACTAAGCAACTAGAGCACCAAAGATAAGCTTAAACCAAACACCCCTTAACAGATTTGATTTGAAGTTTTTAGAAGCCAAATAAGATTCAAACCTACAAAACCACTACTTACTGATTTGTTATGCTATTGTAGGACCTTAGATATATCAACTTTAACACAAATATAAGCACTAGATGAAGTAAAGATGAAGAGAAGATGGTGACTTGATGTATGTATAAGTATGGCGTAAATATATATAAAGAGAGAATAAGATGAAGAGAACTTTTTATTATTAACACACACAATACACACACAAGCACACCTTACAAATGAGCCTTGGTGTGCCTTTTATACTTCCATCACATGAGATGGATGGGCTTACAATGGGCCCTTAATGGGTTGAGCCTTTAAGGCTTTACATTAAATACTTGGACTAGCACTATGACTAACTATTAAACGTTAACCTATTACAATACTTATCGACTCAATAATGATCGTCACTTTTAATGCTAACAATCTCCCCCTAAGGGACGATCATTGAGATCTCCCTTTGATTACATAAATGATCAACACTTTTAATGCTAACAATCTCCCCCTAAGGGTGATCATTGAGATCTCTCTTTTATGACCTTGATCTTTGATCTTTGAAGCTTGTTCTTTTTGAACTTTGAGTCTTTGTGTAATAGCTTTGCTAGTTCCTTTGTTCCAATCATGCTTTGTGATCTTTCTGGCCTTTGATCAATATCTTCAAATATAGGTGTCTTTACGTCTTTTCCAACATGCTCATACTTTGTTTGACTTTGAATCTTTGTGAAGTTCTCTTTTCTTTGACTTTAATCTTTGTTTCTTTAGTTTGTAGATTCTTTGACTTTGACTTAGAAACCTTTTGAACTTTGCTTTGCTTTGATCTTTGAAGAGAGCTTTGTAGGGTATGAGCATGTGGATCTTTGAGTGATGGTAACGGTCTTTCTCCAAGGAACATTCATCAGTACCTGCATAAAACAGTTAGCAATAAAGCATCCGGTACTTACAGGTTCGGAATTAGAGATTGTCAACAGCATAGCGTGAAGACTCTCTCTAACCCTTTCCAAGGCCGTTCCTGAACCAGATACCCCTTAAAAGGGCTTACTAGATCCACCGAAGTACATCAATGATTCAGGTGAGTTGCTGGAGATCACCCCACAACTGTAGACCGTTTGAGACATAGTAACCATCATGATAGATAAGGCAAGATCCGTAGATCTTATAAAGACTCTTACAACTTGTGTCCTTTTTGGCGAACACAGGTGTAATCATAGGAAAGTGTATCCTAAGAGATCTTTTGATGAATCTCATGGCTCTAGACTCGATAAGTGCATAATTTGGTTTCCTATGCGGAGACTAGGGAGGGGTCTCCTGCTTCAATATCAACCATCTCTAAGAGATAAGTCGATAGATTACACCGGTTCCCCTCGAGAAGGAAACAAGCTCTTTTAAGAGAACTTGAGTGGCTAGAAGGTTAAGTGCAGTGCGTCACTGGGTCCATGACGTCTTTATCTTCAATACCAGTGTCACCTTAGTAACAACCAGTAGCATATGAGTTGAACCCGGTGTCTGCCCTAAGGTTGAACATTTGGAGGGCTATTTCTTTTCACCCTTTTCATTTGCTTTTGTTTTTAATTCTTCAACCCCTTCTTTCTCCTTTCTCATTTTCTCCTTTTTTTCAATCATACCTATGGACTTCTAATTCTATTCTATTGGAATTGTCCTTGGGTAGATCCCTCCGGCTCTGGCGGATCATAGGACGGTCTTTCCTAACCTTAGTCACCTTATAACTCCATGACTATCCTATTGTTGCCATAAAACCATTCATATGAAAATCTCTCAAAGTGTTTATGATAATAAAACACATTGTTGACACTTCGAGAGTTTTGCATTTCTTTTGAAGGACTCCCCCTTCACATGTGCTCATGAATATTTAAGAAATTTGCGCATGCGGGAGGAGTTTGCACTTTTGAATTGATCCACTTTCAATGAACATAACCGATTCGAGACATGCTTACATCACTAGTTAGACTAGCTTGAAGTTATTACCCGGCCTGGTCAAGTCCACAGAAGGTTTATCGAAACAGTACATTTCTACTATGACAAATCCTTTTCGAGACACGCTTACTTGGCTAGTTAAAGAGTTCCATTGTCAGCTTTTAGGTGACAACTTGCTCTAGTAACTAACTTGATGTTATTACCCGTCGAGGATAAGTCTTTTCGATTACTAACTTTTGTTGTTTCATCAATTCTTGGGTCATTTCTGAGTTGAGCTCGCACGAGATTCAGCCACAATCTTAAACACATTGATCACATTTTAATCACGTCTTCTCCCCCTCAAAAATAGCATATCCATGGTATTTTTTATACCAATTGATTAAAACCTTTTCTTTTTGGATAGCATATGGGAGAAACGGATGTTTATAATTCCCGAATTAGTTTCTTTTAAGCATGATCTTTTTGGAACTTCTTGTTATTACTCCCCCTCAAAAATAGAACATTTTGAGTAAATTAAGCGATTTAAGGATGTGAGGGAGTAATATCTTGAGCAACATCGTGAAAAGTTTTGAAAACCTTTTGAAACATTTTTCGAAATTTTGCTCAAAAATTAAGAAGACTTTGATAAGCTTTGGAGTGAAGTCTTCTTATCTTTTAGGATTGTCACACAGGCATGTACAACAGGGTCCTTTCTTTGAAAATCACGGGTTATACACTGTTATGTGTGCATAAGCCATCATGTTTTTAGGATAAGTGCTCAAAAAATATTTAAAACCTTTGAATTTATTTAAGCACTTTCCTTTCTTTGAAGAACGAGTCCTTAGCTGAAGTACTAAGAAGTCATTACGTTTTTGGTTTAGACAACAACTTTTGGAACCCATTTAAGCACGGCGCCAACAGGTTTACCATATTTTGAAATCCATTTGAAAGTTGTGTCAATCCGAGACAAAGAAGTTGAATTCCAACGAGGATTGAAAACCGGTGTTTCATTTTGAAATAAAGCTCGTGGAATCAACGGTGATTTAAAACTCTTTTGCTTTTGAAAGTTGTTTGAGAAACTCGGTGTCACTCTTGGAGTTTTAAAACTTGAAGAAGAAGTTTTCCATCCATTGTTGAAACTTGGTGTTTCATTTCGAAAATTCGTTTTTGAGATGAATGGAAACCTTCCAGAATTAGGATTTTTCAAAGCACAGCCATTCCTTTGTTGAAGCGGAAGCATTTCAGAGTATGAATATTTCAAATGTTTTGAACGGCTTTGCTTTGGTTTCCACACTGGCTTTACCGGAGTAAAACGAGAGTATGGAGTTTGAAAATCTTGATTCTTTTCTTTATGAGCACTTGCATTTGAAACCTTTTGAGGAGTAAATGTTTCAGAAAAAGTAGGTCTCTTAGAAAATTTCCTTCCTTTTTGCAAAGAATAGGTTGTAAACTGAGAAGCCTTTTTTGAGAATGGTTTTGAAGATTCACCTGTGTAAACCTTCTCTGAAACACTTAGTTGTTTAGACTCGTTTGAAACTTGAGATTTTCCTTTTGACCGGTTAAGAACATCAAACTTTGCTTTTAAGGCATTGTATGAGGTTCTCAAATCATTGTATTCTTTTTGAAGAGAAAGATGATCTGATGATGCCAGTTTTTCATGCAAAGAAGCATTTTGTTTTTCAAGATGTGTAAAATATTTTTCATATTTGTCTGTTTCGATTGAAAAATCATTTTTGACATCACCAAAATCCTTGGTTTGTTGTGCAATTGTTTTTTCCAATTCAATAATTTTCTTTTGAAGCACAGACTTTTCTTTTTCAAAAGGATGATTTGGTGTGATCTGAGAGTCAGATTTGTTTGAAGTTTGGTTCTGAACTCTTGACCGCTTGATTGAATCAAACAAGTTTTTGTAAGTCTGTTTCAAATGCTCATTTTCTTTTTGTAATGATGCCACAGCATGTTCCAATTCAAGATTTTTTGTATCAAGTTTGTCAAAATCAAACTTGATATTGGTATCATCACATTTTTCTTCAAAAATCTTTTTCTTCTCTTTAGGCACTGATGTCAAAGAGTTTTCAGAAGACTTTTTCTCATTCTTCTCTTGCAGTTTAAGTTGGAAAGAGATACTTTGTGCTTCGAGTATAGCAAGATGTTTCTCAAACTGAGCAGTTCTTTTTGATAGTTCTTCTTTGACAGCAGCTGCTTCTTTTGAAAGCTCGGTGATTTTCTTTTTAAGACAAAGATTTTCAGATTTCAAGAAAGAAGTTTGTTCAAAATGCACATTCTTATACTCATGGCTGACAGATGCTGACTTGAATGACTCTATTTGATTTGTGAAAAATTCTTTTTGAATGTCTAGAATTAAGCATTTTTCATCAAATTCGTCTTCAAGAGAGTGAACGTACTTTAGATCTTCTCTCATTTCAGTTACAAGATGTTTTTCAAAGTACTCAAAACATAAGTTAATATCTTTCACACGAGGTTCAATTTCCTCTTTCAAAATCTTTTTGACTTCTAACTTAAGGCGTACATCTGATGAAAGAGGATTAGAGAAAACGTTGTTTGTGATGTTTTCTTGCTTAAACCAAATGACCTTTAACGTTTGCTCAATGTGATGTTTAAGATTACAAAATTGTTTCCTTGCTCTATTTTGCCATAACTTAGCATCATAGGTAGCAAGTTGAGCTTCTTTGAAAAATCTTTTCACATTTGTGTCTTTTCTTTTGAAAGGTTCTTTTGGTATATCTGTCAATTGTAGACAACCATACACAAAGCCGTGGTACGAGACTGGGTTTTTTGTTTGTTTAACTTTCAAACGTTTTTCCTCTTCAGATTTTAAAATATCTTGAGACTCAAACAAAAGATCATCTGACAATTCTTTTCCCATATCATTAGCGTTATACAAAATAGGTGTCAACTTTTGCACTTTGTTTAAAAAACAAGGTTTTTCATTTTCCACATTAGCATTATTCACAAAACCAATCCTAGATGTTTGTTTCTCAACCTCCTCATCTTTAGTAGGCAGCATGTTGATAGTCTGAGAAGTCTGTCCTAATTTTCGAAGTTTGTTTTCAAGATCGTTTGTTCGTTTAAAAAATTCTTGATTTTCATTCTCAAGTTTTGTATTAACAATCTCAAAATTTGAAGTGGTTTTCTTAAGCCTTGAATTTTCACTTTTTAAATCATTGTTCTCTTTTACAAGCACTTGAACCTTTCTGTTGTTAAGAACCATTTGAGCATCCAGATTTTGAATGGAACGTTTTTCACGAAGAACAGCTTCTCTATAACCAACTTCAAGTTCTTCATTTCTTTGTAAAAGTGGTTTGACAGACTATCCATACATTTCAAACTTTTGAGCTTGAGATTTAAGGTTTGAGTTTTCAAATTCGAGTTCAATTTTTCTTTTTGTTACATTTTGAAAACCTTTTTCCATTTCTTTAAATCTCTCAAGCTCTTTTGTCAATAAGACATTCGTTTTCTTAGCTTTGCGATTGTCCTCTTTGCACTTTTCAAGTTCATGTTTGAAATTATTGATTAATGAAGCAAATAAGGCACAATCTTGTTCATAAGAAGATCCATCCTGGGCAGGCTCACCTCTATTAGGATCCATATCTGGAGTATCAAAAGTGATATTACTATCATTTTGTTCCACCACATAAGTGTCACTAATAGACTCAGGATGCTCAGGATGTGTCTGATCATGAACAAACATGTTCTCAAATATATCAACATTATCATGAACATGTGAATGTTGTACCGTAGCCAATATCTCTGTGTCTAATGAAGGTCTGATATGATCATCTTCGGTGTCCCAAACAACTTCATTCCTTTGTGTACCATCAGTATCTGAATCATAGCTAGGAATGCTGCTTTCAACCTGTTGTTCTGAAGATGAATCACTTCCCGTGAAAACCAAATTATCATCTGATGCATCACCCTCATAGACCGTTTCCTCTTCTATTTGAAAAGCTTTGTTTGTCTCTCTTTCAATCACCTCTGTTTCCTTTAACTGCATCTCTATTTCAATTAGCTCTCTTTCTTTTAACTGCATATCTATTTCAATCTGCTCTCTTTCCCGTTTCTGCTTCTCAATTTCATTTAACTCAGCTTCCTTAGCATCAAGTATGTTTTCTAGTTCACCCATGTCATTTATGCATTGAGTTCTGAAGGTTGAATAGCTTACCCTAAATTTTTGGTAAAATGCATCAATAAACTCAGACTGGTTCATTATCCAAGGGTTAAAGATACTCTGAAATTGAGTTTGGATCACTAGAAGAGCTTCCCTGCAGTCACGTGTATGAAGTTCTTCTTCATTAACTAGCTTTTCAAGTTGATTTAGGTTTTGATTGAGTTTTTCTTTGAAATAATGAAATCGGTCTCTGACGTAGTGTTCAAATGCTTGTTCGAACCTTGACTCATATCCAAATATGTTTATAACCTTCGCAACCTGTGACTTGAACACTGTAAACTTTTTCTTAAAATCTCTCTCCTTCATTTGCATTTCTGTTTCCATTAGGTTCTGATGTGTGATAAAGTTGATCTTGGATCGTTCCAACGAAATAGGAGTTGTGTTTAGTGTAAGTTGATGCAAGTTTTTATGGTGAAAAATTTGATCTAAAACCTTAAAACCTCAATAACTTCTTCTCGGAACGTTTTTAGGCCTTGAAACTTCGCCTAAATGGAGTTACGGTCGTTTTGACAGCTGATTCGTCGAAAACGGAGTTACGGTTCAAAAGTTATGGCCGTTTGAAGTTTGGTTGTCAAAAAGTCAAGAAACTTACGCGTAAACCCTGAACTTATGCGTAAACAGTGATTCTTACGCTTAACTTCAAATCTTATGGTTAACTTCAAATCTTACGCGTAAGAAAAGTTATGCGTAAACTTTCAGGTTATGCGTAAAAATTAAGGTTATGCGTAAACAAAATGTTTATGCGTAAGCTTTTATTTTTTACGCGTAAACTTTGAGTTTATGCGTAAGAAAAGTTACGCGTAAGGTTTTTTCAACCAATTTGATCTCTCAAACTTGTCCAAGCTTGAAAGATATCCCGTGTCGAAGTATTCCACAAACTTATCCAAGTCAGGGAAGTACTGAGTCACCGTAGCACGAAGAGAGAACCTTTGAAGAAACTTAAGCGTAGATTTCTGAAACTTACTCGTAGAAACTTACTCGTAGAAACTTACTCGTAGAAACTTACTCGTAAGATAGTGGACTTACGCATAGGAATTGCAACTTAAGCGTAAAAAGAGGGTTTTGACCCTAGTTACTCGTAGGAAAAGGGTTTTGACCTCAAACTTACGGGTAAACAGTACTTTTATGTGTAAAAAGTACCAAAATGTACTATTGACAGCTTTGAAATCGTACTATGCTTAAAATGTTACGCGTAGAATGACCCAAACAGCCAAAAAATCCGATTTTTTCACCCAAAAACACTTTTTCCACTTGATTCTTTTGATCAAATCTTTCCCAAAACACTTAGAATCACTAAAGCTTCAAGAAAAACAACAACTTTAACACTAAAACACTTAAAGATCAAGACTTTTTGCAAGAAAAGTACACGTTAAATATGAAAAACGCAACTTTAGACAAAAAAAACTTGATACAAACGATTTCCACACACTCCTAAATCATTGTTAGGCGATTGATACCACTTGTAAGACCTTAGATATATCAACTTTAACACAAATATAAGCACTAGATGAAGTAAAGATGAAGAGAAGATGGTGACTTGATGTATGTATAAGTATGGCGTAAATAAATATAAAGAGAGAATGAGATGAAGAGAACTTTTTATTATTAACACACACAATACACACACAAGCACACCTTACAAATGAGCCTTGGTGTGCCTTTTATACTTCCATCACATGAGATGGATGGGCTTACAATGGGCCCTTAATGGGTTGAGCCTTTAAGGCTTTACATTAAATACTTGGACTAGCACTATGACTAACTATTAAACGTTAACCTATTACAATACTTATCGACTCAATAATGATCGTCACTTTTAATGCTAACAGCTATAATAGATAATTATGAACTAAAAAACACAGGTTTAGACTACAATTACTTAGAATCACTAGATATTAGCAAAGTGATAGTTAAATAAGTACAATGAGCAACAAGCAAATCCAGACTATAACTATCCAATATTAAGCTACAACACAACTTAACTACACCTAATAAACACAAAAGATTCAAAGTTAAGCAGATTTAAGCACAAACACAGTGGAATGAAAAAAAATGGAACCAAGGACTTACAAAAGCTTTCCAAGCTAAGATCATGAACCAAGAACTCAGTAACACTCCTATTGGTTTCCACAAACCACTAATACCCAAAGCAATCCAGAATCAACAAATCTCCAAGCTTCTTCAACATTTTTCCATCTTTTTCATTTTATTTTTATTTTTCTTAATTTTTTTAGTATTTATGGAAACTGAATTTAGGAAGTTAGCACAAGCTTGTAAAGCATCTAAAAATTTGTTTTCTGAGTTTACATGAGCTTATGAATGGCTTATACACACATTAGAACCTTAAATTAACACTTGAGAAATTTGAATGGAACTTGAAAATTCAAACAGAAAATAAACTTAAAAACTTGCTTTCATTGATTAAAAACTGAGTTACAAAGGTAAATTACAATATTACTAAAGCTAAAACTACAATATTACACACTTCCTAAGGCTCATATGAGCTTAATATATATATCGAGCTAAAAATAAGACCTAAATCTTCCCACATGGCTTCCTTTTGAATTCTGAGTGTCCCAATAGTCTTTGTGTTGACCCTTGACTATATCCCAGCCATCCAATTGCATTATAATCAATCTAAGCCCTTGATTGAAAATTTGGCGCCAAAACAAAAAACGGCAATACTGAGTGTTATAGTTGGGTGAATTTATTGTGGTGGTGGGGGTTGGTGTGGGTTGGTATTGGCATTAATTGTAGGGGGCCTATGGTGAAAAAGGTGAGAGGAGGGGGGGAACATGGAGCTGGTTTTACGTTTGTATGTTGGGGGGAAGAAGACGGTCAAAGGTGGGTTTGACCCTTTGACCGTTTGACCCTGGATGGCTTTATTATAATATGGGGTGGGCTGGATGGGGTTTGGGCCTAGGATTGGACTGGATCATGGCTGGGGTTTGGTTTTTGGTTTTGGAAATAATAATAAGGGTCCGGTTGGTTTGTGAATTAACAAGGACCAATTTTGTAATTTCCCAAAACATGAGGACTGAATTTGTACTTTTGCCAAGTTGCTTCCAAGGACCAAATATGCCAATCATCAATAAACCAAGAACCAATTTTGCCATTTTCATTTTTCAAAATTTCCCAGGGACCTATTTTGCCAAATTTGAAATCTCAGGGACCAAACTTGTAATTTTGGAAAACTTATGACCCAAGTGTAATATTTTGTGATTTTTGACTTTCAAAACCTTGGGTTGACTTTTCCTTTCAAAATAAATGCATAGGGACTAATTTTGACAAGTTTTGAAACTTGGGGGACTGAAACTGCCAATATTGCAAACTTTGATCGTTTTTCATTTGTTTTTGCTCATTTTGCTTTTAAAACATATAAAACACAATCTCTGGGATAATTTAAGTATTTTGATAGCTTTTTGATTGTTTTTGTATGTTTTGACAGTTTAAATACGACAAAAATGATGAGTGTTTGAGCACTCATCAATCCCCCACACTAAACTATTGCTAGTCCCTAGCAATCTTTTTAGAAAACTTGATGGATTTGAAAAACTCTTTACCAAAAGCCATCACTTCTGGAGTAGCCAGGTGTAAGAACTGTGGCACACCTGATAACCGTGTGATTTTGAGCAAACCACCAGCTGTCAACGAATTTGATTAGTCTTTACCAAGAGCCGTTTGCTCCTGGATTAGCCAATCCCTTTGTCGGATAGACCTGGCGGACTGATTACCACAAAAATTTTGAAATAAAGTGAAAAATTTTTGGCCAAAAACGGGGGTACTAGAAGATATATTTTGATAAAATTCGCTACAATTCCCCCCCCCCCCCCCCCCCCCCCACACTTAGAAATGAATATTGTCCTCAATATTCAAAGTCCCGGCTATTATGCCGACTCTTTGAACGGAAAAAGCTAATATTCGAATCTAACTGTGGAAATACCATATTTCACTTTATTTCTATATATACACATCTTTTTTTTTATTTTTATTTTTTAAAAAAAAAACTTATATACATATATACATTTTTCAAACAGCGGGGGGTTGGCCATTCCCCCACACTAGGTGGTAGAAAGTAGAAAGAAATCAGAGATACGAGTGAAAACCCGTATTGTGCTATTGTTTTTGTTCATCGAGTCGCTAGCTTGACTCGATCCCCGAATTCAATTGTCCTTGGGGAAAGTTTGGAGATCCGGGACAACCATGGATGGTATGTCCTCTCCAAAGTAGTGCTTTAAACGATGTCCATTCACTTTGAAATTTGGACCGTCATTTTGAGATAATTTGACGGTGCCATAAGGATAAACCTTAGCGATAGTGAATGGACCAGTCCATCGGGTTTTGAGCTTTCCCAAGAAAATCTTGAGTCTAGAGTTGAAAAGAAGGACTCGATCACCAACGTTAAAAACGCAGTTTTTGATTTTTGAGTCATGAATCTTCTTTGTCTTTTCTTTATAGATCAAAGAGTTCTCGTAAGCTTGATCACGAAGTTCGTTTAATTCATTTAGTTGAACTTTTCTATGATCACCCGCAGTTTTGAGGTCAAAATTGGCATGCTTGAGAGCCCAATAGGCTTTGTGCTCAAGCTCGATCGGAAGATGGCACGCTTTCCCGTACACAAGTTTGTAAGGCGTACACCCAATGGGTGTTTTGTAAGCCGTACGGAAAGCCCAAAGTGCATCATCTAATTTATCCGACCATGATGCACGATTTTCACCTACGGTTCTTTCTAAAATTCTTTTAATGCCCCGATTGGAAACCTCGACTTGTCCACTTGTTTGAGGGTGGTACGCAGTAGAAAGACGGTGAGTTACACCGTACTTTTGCTTGACTTTGTCGAATTTGTCATTACAGAAGTGCGTACCACGATCACTAATAATAGCACATGGAGTTCCGAAACGGGCAAAAAGAGCTTTTAGGAATTTCACAACTACTCGGGCATCATTTGTGGGTAAAGCTTTCGCTTCAACCCATTTTGACAAATAGTCAACTGCCACGAGTATGTATTTGTTGCCATGAGAAGATGGAAATGGCCCCATAAAGTCGATGCCCCATATGTCAAAAATTTCACAAACTTGAATTGCATTTTGAGGCATTTCATTCTTTTGTGAAATGTTCTCGTGACGTTGACAAGCGTCATAGGACTTGACCAATTCTTGGGCATCCTTATAGATCGAGGGCCAATAAAACCCGAAATCAAACACCTTTTTGGCGGTGTAGTTGGGATTGTGGTGGCCCCCCGTGGGACCAGCATGGCAAGCCTTTAAAATTTCAGTGGCTTCCTGACCATACACACACCGCCGGATGACTTGATCCGCGCATATTTTGAACAAGTAGGGGTCGTCCCAGAAGTAATGTTTTACATCTTTGAAAAATTTATTTTTTTGTTGGGACGACATCCCTTTCACAACAAAGTTACCCGCAAGATAGTTTGCAAAGTCGGCAAACCATGGGGTAATCGAGTCTCCACGAAATGAAACCGCATTGAGGGTTTCGAGAGGAAATGTTTCATTTATTTCCTTTTTCTCGAAAGCATCTTGGTGAGGGTTTTCAAGACGGGAGAGATGATCAGCAGCTAGGTTCTCAGCTCCTTTTTTATCACGAATAATGATATCAAATTCCTGTAGGAGGAGAACCCAACAGAGGAGTCTCGGCTTTGCATCTTGTTTTGAAAAGAGGTACTTCAAAGCCGAGTGATCCGTATACACTATGCTCTTGGTCAGTATCAAGTATGGCTGGAATTTTTCGAAAGCATACACCACAGCTAATAATTCTTTTTCAGTGGTGGTGTAATGACTTTGAGTCTTGGTCTTAGTTTTGCTGGCATAGTGTATAGGCTGAAAATGTTTTGTTTTGCGTTGCCCCAAGACTGCCCCTATCGCATAATCACTAGCATTACACATGAGCTCGAAGGGCAAGTCCCAATCGGGGGCAACGAGAATCGGTGCCTCGATAAGCCTTTTCTTTAATGTTTCAAAATCTTCGATGCACTCGGGAGAGAAGATAAAAGGAGCATCCTTTTCGAGGAGATGGGTCATAGGCCGGGCGATTTTAGAAAAATCTTGAATAAACCTACGATAGAAACCAGCGTGACCCAAAAAGCTCCTAACACCTTTCACAGTTGTGGGATGAGGCAATTTTGCAATGACGTCCACTTTGGCTCTGTCAACCTCAATCCCCTTTTTTGAAATTTTATGGCCGAGGACAATGCCCTCTTTGACCATAAAGTGACTCTTCTCCCCATTTAGACATAACTTTGTGTCTTCACAACGTTTTAGCATGCTGTCTAAATGGGAGAGACATGATTGGAATGAATCCCCAATGATCGAAAAATCGTCCATAAAGACCTCCATTGTTTTCCCGATCGTGTCGGAAAATATGGCCATCATACATCTTTGAAACGTACCCGGAGCATTACATAAGCCAAATGGCATACGTTTATATGTGAAAGTTCCATAGGTGCACGTGAAAGTGGTCTTTTCTTGATCTTGCGGATCAATGGGAATCTGAAAGTAACCCGAGAAACCATCGAGGAAGCAATAGTACTCATTCCCCGCTAATCTCTCGAGCATCTGATCCATAAAGGGCAGAGGAAAATGATCTTTACGGGTGGCGTCATTTAACTTACGATAGCCAATGCAGACACGCCACCCCGTAACCAAACGAGTTGGAATCAACTCATTCTCCTCATTTATGACAACAGCAATGCCACCCTTTTTTGGAACACAATGAATTGGGCTGACCCAAGGACTGTCTGAGATAGGGTAAATCAATCCGGCATCAAGAAGTTTTAAAACCTCTTGTTTGATAACCTCGTGAATTTTTGGATTCACCCTTCTTTGTTGTTGTACTACAGGTTTGAAGTCGTCCTCCATTAAAATCTTGTGAGTACAAAACTCAGGGTCAATGCCCTTGATGTCGGAGAGTCGCCAAGCAATTGCTTGTTTATGAGACTTCAAAACCTTTATAAGAGCAGCCTTTTCCTCAACACTTAAGTCTTTAGCAATTATGACGGGCAATTTATCATCACCCCCCAGAAATGCATATTCAAGATGAGGCGGCAAGTCCTTAAGTTCAACCTCGGGGAAGTCATCAGTTTTCTCAACATTTTTTACTTCCTCCTTATGAAGTGTTTGTGGTAGAACAGGAAGAGGAGAGGGATCTTCGTTTAATAACTTCTCAAGCAGGAGAATATCCCTCTCGGGGTCAATCTCTTGGTTATCGATTCCATCGGGAATCGAATCACTTTTGAGAAAGGCCTCAATTTCTTCTAAGATGAAGTCACTTCCCTCAAACGGAGTGAGGGAAGGAGAAGAATTGGATATGATGGGATGAGAAGATTGAGTGAGGTTTTCACTCGAAGAATTATCAATGAAACCTAAAATCTCTTGAGCATACTCCTCAGCAGCAACATCGATGACATCAATTTGATTCACCGATTCACAGTCATAATTGGAGGAGTATCTCGAAGTTTGATTTAGGTTGAAGGTGACGGCTTCCGATCCAACACGTACTGTGATCTCATGCTCAAATACATCGATAAGAGCGCGCCCAGTTCTGAGGAATCCCCTCCCAAGAATGAGAGGAACCCTAGAATCGGCATCAAAGTCAACAATCACAAAATCTGCCGGAAAATGGAACTTTCCCACTTCAACGAATACGTCCTCGGCAATGCCAAGAGGACGAGAAATCGAACGATCGGCAAGCTCTAAAGTCATGCACGTGGGAGTGAGTTCGAGAAGAGAGAGTTTCTTCCACACAGAATATGGCATCAAGTTAATGCTAGCACCTAAATCAGCTAAGGCGAAGCATTCAACCATACCCGGGAAAGTACAAGGAATGAGAAATTTCCCGGGGTCTCCAAGCTTTTCAGGAAGCTTTTTCAAGAGAACTGCTGAGCAGTGCTCATTCAGAGGAGTTTTTGCCATCTCAAATAGTTTTTCTTTATTACTCAACAGATTTTTGATTGTCGATGCAAACTTGGGCATCAAGAGAATAGCATCCGCGAAGCTAATATCAAAGCGCAAATCTTGGAAGATTTGGAAAAATTTATCCATTTGATGATTAGCTTTTTCGCGGAGCTTTTGTTCATTGAGACGTGATGGATAAGGAATAGAAGTTTTGGATTTTGGGTTGTCCCCTGGAGTTTCTGGTGGTTCAAAGACAACTCCAGGCTTACATCTGGTTTCAGGATTAACCTGAGGTTGGACGTGTGTTGTACTTGGTGGGCTAGGAGTTTGCACCTTGTCCTTTGTCACCTCAGGCTCACGATCCACTACCTTTGGAGGAGGAGGAGAAGAGGTAGTAGGAATCGCGGGTTCATCATATGAAGCACCACTTCGTGTTGTGATCGCCTTAGCATCGCCCCTCGGGTTAGCGATCGTGTTGCTCGGTAAAGTAGTACCTGAGCCCGAGGGTTGATCATTTAAAGATTTCTTGATATTAGAAATCTGGCTGACCAGCAATTTGTTCAACTCTTCTTGGGACTTCATGAATTGTTTTAACAACTCATCAGATGAAGGCCCGGTTGGAACAATGGCTTGATTCGGATTAGGAAGATTTTGAGCTCGATTGTTCGGATTGGGACCTTGATTGAAATTTCCTTGGTTTTGATGATGGAAATTCCCTTGATTCTGGTGATTGTTTCCAGGAAAGTTCCCGGGATTGAAATTACCCTGACCTTGGTTCCGGTTAAAGTTTCCTTGATTTTGGTGTTGGAAACCTTGATTTTGGAAACCTTGGTTTTGATTTTGGAAACCGTGACCCTGATTGAAGTTACCTTGGTTTTGATAACCTTGGTTCACTCTATTTTGATTTTGGCCACGGTTTTGGACATTTTGGTTTTGATTAAAACCGGGAGGTCCAGGATAATGGTGAGGACGATAGTTCGGGTCCATAGGAGGGCGGTATTGATTGCCTCCTTGATTTTGGGATCCGACAACAGCATTAGCTTCATATGGAGTACCATCAGTAGCTGTGCAATTGTAGTAGGCATGCGGCCCACCACAAGTCACATAGACTTCCACTTTTTTAACCTCAGCAGGGGGAGGATGTTGTGGAAATGAAACTTTCTTTGTTTTGGCGAGAACCAAAGCTTGGATCGCTTCAGTGAGCTTGTCAAGCTTAGCATCCGTGCTAGATTGACCCACAGAAGATGAAGAAGAAGGACCCGCATTGATTTGAGAAACAATAGGTTTGCTTCGTGTAGAGCGGACCTTGAACTTGTTTTCTATGATCTGTAAAGCTTCTTTTGTGGTTCTACTCAAGAAATTACCTCCCGCGGAGGCATTGAGAGAATCTTTGATGAGGCGAAAAATGAACCACTTTTAGGGGGTCATTTAAGCCCGGAATTGACTTTATTTGATCAAATACTACCCTAAATCGTTCCTTTTGTGATTTTAGGTACTTTGGGAGTGAAATCTGGAAAAGGAAGCAATTCGGACGTTTTTGGAGCATAAAAGTGAAGAAAACGCCAAAGTCTTAATTTTCCTTGCTGGGAACAGTAGGTGACGGCGTCAAGAAGGAATTTCTGATGGCGTCAAGAGTAATTTCCATGACGACCCAATACAGAATTGACGGCATCACAAGGTAGGGCGTCAAGAGTAAAATGCATGACGGCCTGGAAAATGCTAACACATGACGGCGTCAAAAGTAGATCAAGGCAGTCCGAGAAGTATTTTGGCGGCGAGATGACGGCGTCACAAGATTTGTCTTGACGCCGTCAGACCCTGTTTCCTATATATTGTTTTCTAATTTTCACATTAAAAGAAGAGAAGTTTTGGAGAAACCCTAAGTACGAACTTGGTACGAATTTTACAGGTTTTTCAAGGGTTCTAACCCTTGATCCCTTTCATGTGTAATTGAGATAAGTATTCTTTTAATTCAATCAATATGTCTATGTGTTGGTTGTCTATATCTTGTTCTTGTCTTAATTCCATCATGCTAGGCTATATCTATCTTGTGTTTGCTTGGATCTAATGAAACCTAGATGTTAATTATGTGTTGATTACTTGTTTATGGTTGTATTGGATGAATGATTTCAATGTTAGGCTTAAGAAAACTGGCAGACTTCCAAATGGTAACATGCTTGAACATCTTAGAAAACATGAACTGACGTGCACTAGGTTTTATTGGTTGTATTTAATGCATGAGTAAACTCTAATGATCCCATGTTAGGAGCTTCTTAGCCGGCTCGACATAGGAGTGAAGTAGGCACTCATAGGATTGGGGAATTAAGTGCGCCACCCCATGAATGGTATTAAGGAATACAATCCATCATCCACGCAACTATAACAAGTAATTAACGTGTAAAAGATATCTAGGGAGTAGTGAAATCTAAGTAAACACATTTTCTCCACTTATTGCTCACAACCTTAGTTAATTTAGTTTATTTTCATTTCTAGTATTTTATTTTGATTGCATCTTTAGTATTGGGTTAGTTGACTAGCAACTAATTCCGCCCAAATCCTTCAAACCCGAGATTTTTACTTGCTTTCTAAAAAAAATATAAAAATACAAAAATAATCATCCCTCACCTTTAGAACTAGTATTTAGGTTTTATAATCCTAGCGACACTATTCCTAGCTGAACGATCAATCCCCCGGTACTTGTCACTATACTATACTACAACGATCAGGTACACTGCCTGGTGGGGGTTGTAAGCTTCTCAAGATCCCTTGAGAGGTAAAGCCTGGTGCGATTCCCACGTATCAAGTTTTTCGCGCCGCAGCCCGGGGAAATAGTTATTGTCTAGGTTAGAATCTCTTTTTATTAGGTCTACTTGCTAGATTCCTTTCTAGTAAGATTTTATTTTTATTTTTAGGTTTTCTTTAGTCTATCTTATTTCTTTGTGTTTTTGTTCGTAACTCTTCACCACCCGACATCATGGACGATGGGAACATCTTTGAACCCGTCATCCCACCACAACAAAACCAACCACTAGAACCTCTTAGGCCCCGAACCTTAGGAGAGTATTCCTGATCTAGCCACCAAGGCTACCGAAACACCATTGAGCTCACCGGAGCCAATGTGACTCCCTTGTGATCCGACACCATCCGGTTGGTGCAAAGCGGATGTGCATTCCATGGACTTCGTTCCGAAGATCCAAACCAACATCTTAAGGACTTCCTCAAAATCGTAGATTCCATAGACCTAGATGTTGAAACTAGAGAGACAACCCGATTACGCCTATTCCAATTCTCTCTATGGGATCAAGCTAGTCAATGGCTTGAGCGTTTACCCGCGGGGTCCATCACCACATGGGATAATTTCACCACTCGTTTCCTTGCTCAATTTTTCCCACCGGGGAGAACTACTAAGCTTAGAAATGACATCTTGATGTTCCAACAACGTCAAAATGAATCTCTTTATGAAGCATGGACTCGTTTCAAGGACTTACTCCAAAAAGTCCCTCATCATGGCATAGATCTTTGGCTCCAAGTCCAAATCTTTTATGACCATATCGATCTCTCCACGAGGCGAACCATTGACCAATCAGCCGGTGGTAAGCTACGTGATCTAAGTGCGGAACAATCATGGGAACTCATAGAAGATCTTGCTCTCTATGACAACGAAAGCTGGAATGACCCCCGTGATTTGAACAAAACGGTCAAGGCAATATCTTTGCCTTCGAACAATTCTAGCACTCCCGACCGTAGGATCATGGAACTTGAAGGTCGAGTCAAGTCTCTCATGAAATCTTACGAAGCTCAAAAACCTTCAAGCCAAGTAAACAGAATCACTTCTACATGCAAATTATGTAATGGCCCTCACGAGACTCATAACTGCATGGAGCTTCCAAAGCGTGCTTTTAACGAACTCACATCGTCACACGTGGGTCGAGGTCCTCGAACTTCTGGCGAGGCCTATGAGGCATGGAAGGATAAACCTAATTTCAGAGGGTACCAAACGCGGAGCGTATCCTTCAATGACTCCTCACCACTCACTTGGTCCGAGCATTTTCCATCACAAGGCATTTCTAGGCAAAGTTGTGAAGATGCTCTAAAAAAATTCATTCTATCTCAAGAATTACAGCTCTCTACGCTCGAGGCTAAATTTAGACAACAGCAGGCTGATATGAACAACAAGATTTGTAATCTGTTAACTACTATCAAAGAGTGATGAGGCGAAAAATGATCCGTTTTTAGGGGGTCATTTAAGCCCGAATCCGACTTTATTTGATCAAATATTGCCCTAAATCGTTCCTTTTGTGATTTTAGGTGTTTGGAGAGTGAATTCTGGAAAAGAAGCTATTTTGGACGTTTTTGGAGCATAAAAGTGAAGAAAACGGCTAAGTACCAAATTTCCATGCTGAAAATACAAGGTGACGGCGTCAAGACCACCATCTTGACGGCGTCAGACATGAGGAATTAAACACCGAAGGTGGTGACGGCATCAGAAGGATTCGTGACGGCGTCAAAGTGGCAAAATTAATATACCGTGGGTGGTGACGGCATCACATAGGCCGTCATAAGTGGATCAAGGCCGTCCGAGGAAGTATATGGCGGCGAGGTGACGGCGTCAGAAGTTACTCTTGACGCCGTCAGACTATTTTTCCTATATATAGTTTTCTAGTTTTTTCATTAAAAGAGGAGAAGTTTTGGTGAAACCCTAAAGACGATTTTGGTGCCTCTTTTACAGGTTTTTCAAGGGTTCCAAACCCTTGAGACCTTGCATTGTAATTGAGATAAGTGTGCTTTCAATTCAATCAATATGTCTATGTGTTGGTTGTTTATCTCTTGTTCTTGTCTCAATTCTACTATGCTAGGCTAGATCTCTTTTGTGTTTGCTTAGATCTAATGAAACCTAGATGTTGATTATGTGTTGATTACTTGTCTATTCTTGTTTTGAATGAATGATTTATATGTTAGGCTTAAGAAAACTGGCAGATCTCCAAATGGTAACATGCTTGAACGTCTTAAGAAACATGAACCGAGGCGTACTAGGTCTTTATTGGTTGAATTTAATGAATGAGCCACTGTTTACAATCCCTATAGTTGTGCTGGGTCATGGTGTAGGAGGAGATAAGAGCTCATAGAGTTGGGGAGTTATGTATGCCACCCCACGAATGGTATTAAGGAATACAATCCGTCATTCATACAAGTGTAACAAATAATTAACATGTAAAAGATATCTAGGGAGTAGTGAAGTCTAAGTAAACACAATTTCTCCAATTACTGCTCACAACTTTAGTATAATTAGTTTAATTTCATTTTCATTATTTTATTTTAATTATTTTAATAGCTTTGGGTTAGTTGAATAGCAACTAATTCCGCCCACTCCTTCAAAACCCAAGATTTTACTTGCTTTTATAAAAATATAAAAATACAAAAAATAATCATCTTTCACCTCTAGAACTATTAATTAGGTTTTCTAATCCTAGCAACACTATTCCTAAGCTGAACGATCAATCCCCCGGTACTTGTCACTATACTATACTACAACGATCAGGTACACTGCCTGGTGGGGGTTGTAAGCCTCTCGAGATCCCTCGAGAGGTAAAGCAAGGTGCGATTCCCACGCATCAAGTTTTTGGCGCCGCAGCCCGGGGAATAGTTATTGTCTAGGTTAGAATTTCTTTTTAATTAGGTCTACTTGCTAGATTCCTTTCTAGTAAGATTTTTATTTTATTTTTTAGGTCTTCTTTAGTCTATCTTATTTCTTCGTGCCTTTGTTCGTAACTCTTTACCATCCGACATCATGGAAGGTGGTAACATCTTTGAACCCATCATCCCACCACAACAAAACCCACCACTAGAACCCCTTAGGCCCCGAACCTTAGGAGAGTATTCCCGACCCAGCCACCAAGGCTACCGAAACACCATTGAGCTCACCGGAGACAATGTGACCCCCTTGCGATCCGACACCATCCGGTTGGTGCAAAGCGGATGTGCATTCCATGGACTTCGTTCCGAAGATCCAAACCAACACCTTAAGGATTTCCTCAAAATCGTAGATTCCATAGACCTAGGTGTTGAAACTAGAGAGACTACCCGTTTACGCCTATTCCAATTCTCTCTACGGGATCAAGCTAGTCAATGGCTTGAGCGTTTACCCGCGGGATCCATCACCACATGGGATGATCTCACCACTCGTTTCCTTGCTCAATTTTTCCCACCGGGGAGAACTACTAAACTTAGGAATGACATCTTGATGTTTTAACAACGTCAAAATTAATCTCTTTATGAAGCATGGACTCGTTTCAAGGACTTACTCCAAAAAGTCCCTCATCATGGCATAGATCTTTGGCTCCAAGTCCAAATCTTCTATGACCATATCGACATCTCCACGAGGCGAACCATTGACCAATCGGCCGGTGGTAAGCTACGTGATCTTAGTGCGGAACAATCATGGGAACTCATAGAAGATCTTGCTCTCTATGACAACGAAAGTTGGAATGATCCCCGTGATTTGAACAAAACGGTCAAGGCAATATCTTTGCCTTCGAATAATTCAAGCACTCCCGACCGTAGGATCATGGAACTTGAGGACCAAGTCAAGTTTCTCATGAAATCTTACGAAGCTCCGAAGCATTCAAGCCAAGTGAACAAAATCACTTCTTCATGCGAATTATGTAGTGGTCCCCATGACACTCGTGATTGTGTGGAACTCCCCGGAACAGCTTTTGCGGACTACGCATCCACGCGTACCGACGAAGCAGGAGATAAATGGTACACTTTCAAGCCCGAACCAAACACATACGGTGATTCATACAACCCCTCATGGAAAAATCACCCAAACCTTAGGTGGAAACAAAATCAACCAAATTCTTCCAATCCGCCTAATCGTTACCAATCAAACGGTCCCCCATCCAACCGTACCTTCAACAACAATCCTTCTAACAACTATGGTAGTACCAACATTCTTGAAGGATTGATGTCGAAATTTATGGCATCTCAAGAAGCTCGCATAGCTAGGTTTGAAACCGAATTCAACCAACAACAAACGGAGATGACCAATAAGATCGACAACTTGTTGAAAGCCCTCAACAACCAAACATTAGCCACACCTAGGAAGGACACTAGGGACACCAATAGTGGAATCCAAGTTAAGGACCCCTCATCATCCAAACATGTCCACTTTGTCAATGTTGTCACCATTAAGCCGATAGATAGGGAGATAGAGGAGAGTGACAAGGATGAAGTTAGAGTAGAAGCCAATAGTGAGGATGAGAGTAGGGAAGTTGAGGTTAAAAAGGATGAGAAATTGGAGGAGATAGAACCAATAGAGAAATACTTTGATAAGTTGCCAACCGAGGAGGAACGGGAATACCATTAGGATTTATTCGATAGTCCCGAGAAAACATATATCTTTGGCGACCCCCTGATCAAAATGGGAGATCCCTCCAACATTAACATCCCATGTAATATAGGGCACATGCATATATGGAAAGCTTACATCGACCTTAGATCCCCCGTTAACATCATGACTAGGACCTATTACAATTGGGTGATGAAGAAGCAACTCAATTTTAGGATGATGCCCGGTAAAAATTGGATAAGTAATTTTGCAGGAAGGGTTAAGGGAGTACATGTGATTATAAGGAATCTCACCTATGAGATTGATTTTATGATAGTGGAAGACACTCGTCCCGTGATAGATTCTTTCCTAAGCCAAATTATATTCGGGAAGCCTTTTGTTGAAGCCACTAGGATGAGTTATGATCCGACTTTAGGGATAGTTAGGTTCAAGAAAGACAATGATGAGGTTGCTTATCAAATGCCCTACAAGATCGAACAATACCGCCTTCTCTCTAATTTCGAAAAGGAACGTAAGCAAGCGGCTTATTATAGGAATGATGAGGATAGACGTAGAGGAGTAGAGTATGTTAGAAATAGGATGCTTGGTTTCTACAAAGAATGCTTGCAACTAGGTCCGGAATACAAAACTGGTTTAGAATACGACCTAGAGAGTGGAACCAATGATGAGATCACGTAGTAACCCACGATTTTGAGTCTAGCTACAAGACTCGTAAATAAAGAAAAGCGCTTCTTGGGAGGCAACCCATGTTTTGTGTGATTTTTATTTGTTTGATTGTTATTTGCTTCCGTATGCATGCTTTGTTTTTATTGTTGGTTGATCATGCTTCTAAAATAAAACGTGAAAATACTTTATTATGTTGTTTAGCCTAGTCTTAACTTCAACCTAAAGGTATTTTTGCAAAAGATAAGTGTAAGGGGAAACCCCAAATATGTTTTTAAGAAACAAACCGATCATGATTCTCCACAATATTTAATGAACATGTATATTCGTATTTGTTAGAGTCAAATGCTTGTATTGAGTCATAATGAAGTTTTGCAGGATTTTCCAGGAAGTAGGACAAAGTTTTTCCAGAAATTTTCCGGAAACTTAACATAAGAATTTCTGCAGGTCCATTCTGACGGCGTCAGGGTATTCTCTTGACGGCGTCAGGAGTTAAAATCTAGAAATTTTACCGGTTTTGTTTTTCTAACGGAGTCTTATGGTTTTTGTGAATTATTAAGTTTTATAATCTCCAGGAAATCTGCAAACTTCATTCCACAAGCATTATATCTTACTTTGTTTTCTAGGATTTAATAACTTATATAGGATGCCGCCGATTTTACGCAAGGTTGCCTTGTCTAGTTTTGTCAGGATTTACAGGTTATTTGTGACAAGAAGATGATTTATATTCTGGAAGGGAAGCTTTGATTGTTCGTTTTCTTGGAAGAAGATTTAACCTGGCCAACCTATAATCCATACCGAGCGAATCAGGGGAGTATTTGATTTCATTCTCTTTACTTTATCACTTTTACATTCTTTACTTGAACATTGGGGACAATGTTCATCTTAAGTGTAAGGGGAGGGTAAAAAGATGATACCTTACATATGCACTTTCGCTTGAGTTTGTTTTGTTTGATAGTAGATGTGTAATAAAACTATGAGAAATACTTGTTAGTGTAATTTTAGCGCCAAATTTAAAATTTTTTACAATATTTAGGAGTGAAACTTTAGCCATAGCAAGCGTCTCATGGATAGGAGATTGTATGACTAGCACATAACCGTATATTCAGAAAAATTTTCCACCCAAAAATGTGAGGTTCGCCTTTAGTTTTGATAGGAAAAGCATTTACTATTAGTGCTTATGAGTGTACCGGTAGCATTTAGATTCTAGAACTTGTGTTAGTGATGCATCCCGAGACCGCTAGTGAGACTACATTCGTGTGGTAGGATTTACTACATGATAAGAGGCATTAGGATCACCCTTGTGTTAAACCCGTATCATAATTACTTGACCATTTAAGTCATATTGCTTGACTAGTTAAGTCAACTAATTTTTTCCACACCCTTAGCGTTGTACTCATTTTTAGTACACGAAACCCCTAGTATACCCCTCCGAGCCTATCTTTTCGTTTCTAACTTTAAGCATTTTACTTAAAGGAAGAATTTGTTATACCCCACTTAAATGTACACCCAAATCGCCTTAGCCTTCCGTGTATGCGCTCATTTTTAGTGCATTATTGTTATTTGTTAAACCCTAAGTTAACTTTCTAATTGATTACATGGTTGCTAAGTCGAGTCATATCCTTGTACATATTGTTTTGGGACGATTGGACTCATGGGTAAGTACTTATTTTATGGAGTAATGGGGAAGAACATCATATTATTACCCCCATATGTACGTTAATCTTGAAAGTGCTCCAAGTGTTTTGATTTTCTTAATTCGAGTCATTAGTTTAGTTTATTGTAAAGTATGTAAAGATTCAAGTGTAAGAGGAATGCTTAATTCCCTATGATGTATTATTTTGGATGGTAGGGTAAGAGTGTATGCAAAAAAAAAAAAAAAAAAAAAAAAAATCGAAAAAAAGTTAGAAAAAGAAAAAAAAAAGAAAAAAAAAATAGAAAAAGAAAAAGAGAAAAAAACATACGGACTACCATCCCGTTTTCATTCTATGTTTATTTTATGTTTTTGTTATTTTTCATTTATTAGCTTAAGTCGAGTCTAGTCTTGGCTTAGCAACGCCATCTTGTACATGTAATTAACCGAGATTGTTAACTCGCCACCAGTAAAACTTCCTTTATCCAACAAAACCGTGTAATTCATATCCCTACACCTAACGTTATAACCCTTTTAAAAGGCCTCTTTGATAGTTTATCCTAGGTGCTTACGCCATGTGGTGGAGGTTTGATCCTTTCCCAAGCCTATGGTAATCTATTTTGCTATGACAGGTAGTGAGAGATATCTTCCATTTCCATAATGTTATATTACTTTATTACACCCGAGAGATGTGAGTATCTAAACACTATTTGTGAGGTGCTTGTGTATGACCTCCGTGCTTGTCTATTGGTCTTTAGTGGAACGATTATTTGTTGTAATAACTTTTATATTAGTGTTAAATGACCCCTAACTTGTCTTTTGAGTAGAATAAAAGCTCATTTGCTTGAGGACAAGCAAATCTCAAGTGTAAGGGTATATGATGAGGCGAAAAATGATCCATTTTTAGGGGGTCATTTAAGCCCGAATCCGACTTTATTTGATCAAATATTGCCCTAAATCGTTCCTTTTGTGATTTTAGGTGTTTGGAGAGTGAATTCTGGAAAAGAAGCTATTTTGGACGTTTTTTGGAGCATAAAAGTGAAGAAAACGGCTAAGTACCAAATTTCCATGCTGAAAATACAAGGTGACGGCATCAAGACCACCATCTTGACGGCGTCAGACATGAGGAATTAAACACCGAAGGTGGTGACGGCGTCAGAAGGATTCGTGACGGCGTCAAAGTGGCAAAATTAATATATCGTGGGTGGTGACGGCGTCACATAGGCCGTCATAAGTGGATCAAGGCCGTCCGAGGAAGTATATGGCGGCGAGGTGACGGCGTCAGAAGTTACTCTTGACGCCGTCAGACTATTTTTCCTATATATAGTTTTCTAGTTTTTTCATTAAAAGAGGAGAAGTTTTGGTGAAACCCTAAAGACGATTTTGGTGCCTCTTTTACAGGTTTTTCAAGGGTTCCAAACCCTTGATACCTTGCATTGTAATTGAGATAAGTGTGCTTTCAATTCAATCAATATGTCTATGTGTTGGTTGTTTATCTCTTGTTCTTGTCTCAATTCTACTATGCTAGGCTAGATCTCTTTTGTGTTTGCTTAGATCTAATGAAACCTAGATGTTGATTATGTGTTGATTACTTGTCTATTCTTGGTTTGAATGAATGATTTATATGTTAGGCTTAAGAAAACAGGCAGATCTCCAAATGGTAACATGCTTGAACGTCTTAAGAAACATGAACCGAGGCGTACTAGGTCTTTATTGGTTGAATTTAATGCATGAGCCACTGTTTACAATCCCTATAGTTGTGCTGGGTCATGGTGTAGGATGAGATAAGAGCTCATAGAGTTGGGGAGTTATGTATGCCACCCCACGAATGGTATTAAGGAATACAATCCGTCATTCATACAAGTGTAACAAATAATTAACATGTAAAAGATATCTAGGGAGTAGTGAAGTCTAAGTAAACACAATTTCTCCAATTACTGCTCACAACTTTAGTATAATTAGTTTAATTTCATTTTCATTATTTTATTTTAATTATTTTAATAGCTTTGGGTTAGTTGAATAGCAACTAATTCCGCCCACTCCTTCAAAACCCGAGATTTTACTTGCTTTCATAAAAATACAAAACATAATCATCTTTCACCTCTAGAACTATTAATTAGGTTTTCTAATCCTAGCGACACTATTCCTAAGCTGAACGATCAATCCCCCGGTACTTGTCACTATACTATACTACAACGATCAGGTACACTGCCTGGTGGGGGTTGTAAGCCTCTCGAGATCCCTCGAGAGGTAAAGCAAGGTGCGATTCCCACGCATCAAAGAGCATGTTGTTAATAAACCCATTCACGTTGATGAGGTTAAGTCTGTTACCGTCATGAGTTCACCAACCTCCCCTGTGATAATAAAAAGTCCTAGCAAGTTATTCAAACATCTATCCCCAAAAGGAAAAGAACCTGTCAACCACCTAGGACCAATCCATTTCGTAAACACCATCACCACGATATCTGCTTCTACACCCAACCCAACCCAACAACAAACTAACAAAATTGGTCATACAGCTAAAGATGAGACCTTAAGGGTAGACCACGATTCGGCCAGAAAACCTACCAACTCAGCCGAGCAGTACACCGCGCAAGAACCTGGAAAATCGAATGAAGGGAAAGAAAGATCGGAAGAGCATGAGAGAAATCCAACCATTTTGGGTAAATCTATTATAGAGGAACCCGAGAGAAAAATGGAGGATGTTACTAGTGGGAGTAGCGATAAGACTGAGGAAAGCAACCCTAAAGTTTTTAAGATCTCCTGCAACATTAAGGAGAAGCTCTTAACCGATAGTCATATAGATCCTAGCTTCCCAGTTAACATAATCCCCCTTTCCTTATACCACGAAGCCTTCCCAGAATGCATTGCGTGCGAGAGAGTTAATAATGCAAGGGTAATGAAAAATTTATCAATCATGATTGGAGAACTTGTTTACAATATTGAACTCACCGTGGTCGATGACGTGGACCCTCTCACCAATCAAACGTTAACCAACCTTGTTCTTGGGAAACCATTTATCAATGAATTAGGAGTGATCCTTGATGAGAAGGATGGTAGTGCATTATTCACCAATGGTGTTAAGAAGGTAATTTTTCGTAGGGGTAATGAGGAGGTGTACGAGTATCGTCCTTCCCTTGAGGGGAATCTATATGGATCAAAGGATGGAGAGTCGAGGAAGATATGACGGCGTGATCCGAGTAATCTCAAAATTCCCTGCATGATCGGCCATAAGTACTTCGATAACATCTACATTAATGTATTCCTGCCGAAGAATTTTATGTCCCTATTCCATTATAACAATATCTGCAGATGGGGAATGGTTTACAAGGGAGAGAAAGTGGTTGGTAGGGATCATGAAATCCAGGTGTTTGTAGGAAATATGGCATTCACTATGGAATTTACGATTGTGGACAATATCGAAGACTATATCGACCCTAGATTATCACAAGTCATTTTTGGGGCGCCCTTTTGCGAGATCACTAATCTGATAATTGATGACCGGAATGGAATTATGACCTTCGCTGATGGAATTAGGAGGGTTTCATACCAAACGCCATACAAGAGAAGAGACCTTAAGGAAATCGATTGTGACGGGCTTGATAAGATAAGTTCCCAACTTATTTTGTGCGATGAAGATGTTCGAAGAGGGTGTAAGAACACTTCTGATTTATCATGTGGATTCTTTATGGATGTTAGTAAGCTTGGTTCTAAGTATCGAAAAGATGTCTTCGAGTTCGAAGACCCGAGGTACTTACACTATGAAAGCGATACTAGTTTAGAAGACGACCTAGAGAGTGGAACCAACGACGAGGTCATGTAGTAACCCATGACCTTGAGTCTAGCTACAAAACTCGTAAATAAAGAAAAGCGCTTCTTGGGAGGCAACCCATGTTTTGTGTGATTTTATTTTGTTTGTTTGTTATTTGCTTCCGTATGCATGCTTTATTTTTATTGTTGGTAGATCATGTTTCTAAATTAAATAGTGGAAATACTTTACTTTGTTGTTTTGGCCTAGTCTTAACTCTACCTAAAAGTATTTTTGCAAAAGAAAAGTGTAAGGGGAAACCCCAAATATGTTTTTAAGAAACAAACCGATCATGATTCTCCACAATATCAAATGAACATGTATATTCGTATTTGTTAGAGTCAAATGCTTGTATTGAGTCATAATGAAGTTTTGCAGGATTTTCCAGGAAGTAGGACCAAGTTTTTCCAGAAATTTTCCGGAAAATTAACATAAGAATTTCTGCAGGTCACTTCTGACGGCGTCATAAGTTAACTCTTGACGGCGTCACGTGTAAAAATCTGGAAATTTTACCAGTTTTGTTTTTCTAACGGAGTCTTATGGTTTTTGTGAATTATTAAGTTTTATAATCTCCAGGAAATCTGCAAACTTCATTCCACAAGCATTATATCTTATTTTGTTTTCTAGGATTTAGTAACTTATATAGGATGCCGCCGATTTTATGTGAGGTTGTCTTGTCTATTTTCTCAGGATTCACAGGTTATGTATGACAAGAAGATGATTTATATTCTGGAAGGGAAGCTTTGATTGTTCATTTTCTTGGAGGAAGATTTAACCTGACCACCTTATTATCCTTACCGAGCGAATCAGGGGAGTATTTGATTTCATTCTTTTTACTTTTTCACTTTTTACATTCTTTACTTGAACATTGGGGACAATGTATACCTTACATATACACTTTCGCTTGAGTTTGTTTTGTTTGATGGTAGATGTGTAATAAAACTATGAGAAATACTTGTTAGTGCAATTTTAGCGCCAAATTTAAAATTTTTTACAACATTTAGGAGTGAAACTTTAGCCATAGCAAGCATCTCATTGATAGGAGATTGTATGACTAGCACATAACCGTATATTCAGAAAAATTTTCCACCCAAATATGTGAGGTTCGCCTTTAGATTTGATAGGAAAAACATTTACTATTAGTGCTTATGAGTGTACCGGTAGCATTTAGATTCTAGAACTTGCGTTAGTGATGCATCCTGAGACCGCTAGTGAGACTACATTCGTGTAGTAGGATTTACTACATGATAAGAGGCATTAGGATCACCCTTGTGTTAAACCCGTATTATAATTACTTGATCATTTAAGTCATATTACTTGGCTAGTTAAGTCAACCAATTTTTCCCACACCCTTAGCGTTGTACTCATTTTTAGTACACGAAACCCCTAGTACACCCCTCCGAACCTATCTTTTCGTTTCTTACTTTAAGCATTTTACTTAAAGGAAGAATTTGTTACACCCCACTTAAATGTACAACCAAATCGCCTTAGCCTTCCGTGTATGCGCTCATCTTTAGTGCATTATTGTTATTTATTAAACCCTAAGTTAACTATCTAATTGATTACATGGTTGCTAAGTCGAGTCATATCCTTGTACATATTGTTTTGGGACGATTGGGACTCATGGGTAAAGTACTTATTTTATGGAGTAATGGGGAAGAACATCATATATTACCCCCATATGTACGTTAATCTTAAAAGTGCTCCAAGTGTTTTGATTTTCTTAATTCGAGTCATTAGTTTAGTTTATTGTAAAGTATGTAAAGATTCAAGTGTAAGGGAAATGTTCATTCCCTATGATGTATTATTTCGGATGATAGGGTAAGAGTGTATGCAAAAAAAAAAAAAAAAAAAAAAAAAAAAAAAAAAAAAAAAAAAAAAATCGAAAAAATCAAGAAAAAGAAAAAAAAATAGAAAAAGAAAAGAGAAAAAACATACGGACTACCATCCCTTTTTATTCTATGTTCATTTTATGTTTTTGTTATTTTTGATTTATTAGCTTAAGTCGAGTCTAGTCTTGGCTTAGCAACGCCACATTGTACATGTAATTAACCAAGATTGTTAACTCGCCACCAGTAAAACTTCCTTTATCCAACAAAACCGTGTATTTCATATCCCTACACCTAACGTTGCAACCCTTTAAAAGACCTCTTTGATAGTTTATCCTAGGTGCTTACGCCATGTCGTGGAGGTTTGATCCTTTCCCACGCCTATGGTAATCTATTTTGCTATGACAGGTAGTGAGAGATATTTTCCGTTTCCATATTGTAATTTATACTTCATTACACCCGAGAGATGTGAGTATCTAAACACGATTTGTGAGGTGCTAGTGTATGACCTCCGTGCTTGTCTATTGGTCTTTAGTGGAACGATTATTTGTTGTAATTACTTTTATATTAGTGTTAAATGACCCCTAACTTGTATTTTGAGTAGAATAAAAGCGCATTTGCTTGAGGACAAGCAAATCTCAAGTGTAAGGGTATATGATGAGGCGAAAAATGAACCACTTTTAGGGGGTCATTTAAGCCCGGAATTGACTTTATTTGATCAAATACTACCCTAAATCGTTCCTTTTGTGATTTTAGGTACTTTGGGAGTGAAATCTGGAAAAAGAAGCAATTCGGACGTTTTTGGAGCATAAAAGTGAAGAAAACGCCAAAAACTTAATTTTCCTTGCTGGGAACAGTAGGTGACGGCGTCAAGAAGGAATTTCAGAGGGCGTCAAGAGTAATTTCCATGACGACCCAGTACAGAATTGACGGCGTCACAAGGTAGGGCGTCAAGAGTAAAATGCATGACGGCCTGGAAAATGCTAACACATGACGGCGTCAAAAGTAGATCAAGGCAGTCCGAGAAGTATTTTGGCGGCGAGATGACGGCGTCACAAGATTTGTCTTGACGCCGTCAGGCCCTGTTTCCTATATATAGTTTTCTAATTTTCACATTAAAAGAAGAGAAGTTTTGGAGAAACCCTAAGTACGAACTTGGTACGAATTTTACAGGTTTTTCAAGGGTTCTAACCCTTGATCCCTTTCATGTGTAATTGAGATAAGTATTCTTTTAATTCAATCAATATGTCTATGTGTTGGTTGTCTATATCTTGTTCTTGTCTTAATTCCATCATGCTAGGCTAGATCTATCTTGTGTTTGCTTGGATCTAATGAAACCTAGATGTTAATTATGTGTTGATTACTTGTTTATGGTTGTATTGGATGAATGATTTCGATGTTAGGCTTAAGAAAACTGGCAGACTTCCAAATGGTAACATGCTTGAACGTCTTAGGAAACATGAACTGACGTGCACTAGGTTTTATTGGTTGTATTTAATGCATGAGTAAATTCTAATTATCCCATGTTAGGAGCTTCTTAGCCGGCTCGACATAGGAGTGAAGTAGGCACTAATAGGATTGGGGAATTAAGTGCGCCACCCCATGAATGGTATTAAGGAATACAATCCGTCATCCACGCAACTATAACAAGTAATTAGCGTGTAAAAGATATCTAGGGAGTAGTGAAATCTAAGTAAACACATTTTCTCCACTTATTGCTCACAACCTTAGTTAATTTAGTTTATTTTCATTTCTAGTATTTTATTTTGATTGCATCTTTAGTATTGGGTTAGTTGACTAGCAACTAATTCCGCCCAAATCCTTCAAACCCGAGATTTTTACTTGCTTTCTAAAAAAAATATAAAAATACAAAAATAATCATCCCTCACCTTTAGAACTAGTATTTAGGTTTTCTAATCCTAGCGACACTATTCCTAGCTGAACGATCAATCCCCCGATACTTGTCACTATACTATACTACAACGATCAGGTACACTGCCTGGTGGGGGTTGTAAGCTTCTCAAGATCCCTTGAGAGGTAAAGCCTGGTGCGATTCCCACGTATCAATCTTGATCAGCTTGGCTCATGCCATTGTATAAAGTATCGAGTTGCATCAACTCTGAGAAACCATGATGTGGACACTTGCGAAGTAATTCTTTGAAACGATCCCATGCTTCACCAAAAGATTCATCATATTTCTGAGTGAACTTGGTGATTTCGTTCTTAAGACTCGGGGTCTTGGAAGGTGGGAAGAATTCATTCACAAATTTTTTCACAAGATCTTCCCATGTCTCAATAGATCGTGGAGGTTGTTTTTCAAGCCAAATCCGGGCTTGTCCCTCCAGGGAGAATGGGAAGAGAAGAAGTTTGATTGCTTCACAAGGGACATTCTTGTATTTGATGGTCGAAGTGATTTTATTGAACCATCGAATGTGAGCATGAGGATCGTCCCTCTCAAAACCGTAGAATTGACTTGAGGTTACAAGATTGAGTAACCCGGTTTTGAGCTCAAAATTATCAGTCACGATGGCTGGAACAACAATGGCATCTCCATAACCCTCGATGGGTGCTTGGAGAAGCTCACACATAGGGCGGTCTTCCACCATGGTGACAGTGGGTGTGGCAACAGTACGGATCTCAGATCCGACTGTTGGTGCAGAACGTCTACGAGGTCTTCGAGGTTTCCGGACAAGCACACGTAATGGGCTAGTGGACCTTGAAGAACGAGTGCGCATGCACTAGGGATAAAAACTTTTTGGACAATATTTTTGGTACCGTCCCGTAATCTAAAATTGTTTTTCTTTAAGAATCACCTTAAAAGAAAACCGAATCAGAAAACGTTACGATATGTTTTTTTTTTTTTTTTTTTTTTTTTTTTGGTGTTTTAACACTTTAGGAAAAGTGTTAATGACTTTTTTGTGTTTTGATTTTTGAAAATTCACACAAGTGGTGGTATTTGTACGGTGAGTGAGGTGAGATAACACTAATCTCAAAAGACGCTGCAGAAACACGCACACTTCCCCGGCAGCGGCGCCAAAAATTGATTGATGTTAAACCGTCAACTTATATTGACCAAAGAATGTTCAACAAAGTTAAAATGCCTACAAACAATCTCCGGGTAATATAAGGTATCACCAGGTCGTTAAATCCCAACAAGGTGTGAATTGTGACTGAGCGTGCTTTGTGATCGGGTGATTATTCACAGAAAAGGTTGGTTATGAGAATTATTTGGAAATGATTAAACAAAATAGCTTAGGAAAGCTATTTGAATGATTACCGGAATTAAGATTGAGAGGAAATTACTTAAAACTCAAAAACCGTACGTTTGCTGAAAAAGCGAACAAACGTACGTGGGATAAAAGTGAACGAGGTGATCTGAAAAGGCTACTGGTATGAAAATAGTATTTTTACAAACCTAATGATTAAAGAAAATTTTTGGAAATTTCAAATTAATATTTACACTAATTTTATAATTACTATTAATTAAATACTAATTTTTTAATTATTTTTAATTAACTAAATTAACCTAAAATACAAATAAATATGAAATTAACTTAGAAAAATAAAAATTAAACTTAGAAAAATCTAAAATACTATAAAACTATTTTTAGAAATGAAAGTATATTTTTAAGATTTTTTAATTAATTATTAACTAATTATTAATTACTTTTTAATTATTTAAATTATCCTAAATTCTAATTAATTATTAAATTACACTAGAAAATTGAAAATAAAATTTGGAAAAATCAAAAATAACTAAAAACTAATTTTAAAATTTAATTTATATTTTTCTGATTTTCTAATTAATTATTATTAATTATTAACTATTTAATAATTACTAAAAACTAATTTAAATTAAGAAAAATACTAAATGATGCAAGAAAAATCTGAAAAAAATTACAGAAATTATTTTTATATACCAGAAGCCTAGGAAAATTATAAAAATGGGAATTGCTTATTAATAAGCTGAAGAATAAGCCAATTGGCTTAAATAGAAGCTATCACTTCTATTAAGTTGGGCTTATTTGGAATTTTCTTTTTCAAAACTGCTTATTATATGATTCTAAGCAACTTTTGTGAAATGAGTTTGGCTGAGACCAAGTGAATAAGCACTTCAAGTGCTTATACCCTTGATAGTTAACTTTCTTTGACCAAGGGTGAGAATAAGCTCAAATGAACTAATGTGGGGTCCACCTTGGTAAAAACTGATGCAAATGAGTTATATGAACAAGGTTAAGCAAATTACACACAAATAAGCTAACTGAATAAGCTAAAACACCACAATAAGCACTTTGCTTATTTGGTTCTGAGACAGAAAAGGGACAACCTTGTGGAGCAATTCCAGGTGGGGTCCACAGGTCTTATGGTCAAACAAAGGGTCAAAGTCTCAACCCTGGTAGGAGGGGGGTTGAATGGAACCAAATTGGGTCAATGGGACCCACTGGAATGGTCACAATGAACCACCAAAGTGGTGGTTGTGACTGAGTCAGCTGGTGCACAGGGCAGACCCTTGCCCTGCAAGTGTCTTCCAGGGGTAAATTGGTCCACTAAAAAAATTACAAAAATCAAACCATGGCATGAATCTAAAGTTCTACTGGTAGATAACAACCTCAACAAGTTTCAGAACCTAAAACCACCCACAAAATTCACAACAAATCAAGCCATATTTGGAAAAATCTGAAACTTACACTTTTGACTTTTTAGAAAACTTTGAGATTTGACTTTGATGAACTTTGGTGACTGATTTAATGACTTGGAGTGTTATGTTAAACTGTAATATGACCAATTTAAGTGAAAACACAACCTTGTAAATGGATGTGATGGGTTTTGGACTTGAAAATCCCACACAGTTAACTGTGTGGGTGATTTTGCTTATGATTTTGACTTTTGTGGTATTTGTGTCAAATGAAATTGATTCCCTGACCTGATATTCAACCAAGAAACTCAATGAAACTCAAAGTTATACAACTAAGCAACTAGAGCACCACAGATAAGCTTAAACCAAACACCCCTTAACAGGTTTGATTTGAAGTTTTTAGAAGCCAAATAAGATTCAAACCTACAAAACCACTACTTACTGATTTGTTATGCTATAATAGATAATTATGAACTAAAGAACACAGGTTTAGACTACAATTACTTAGAATCACTAGATATTAGCAAAGTGATAGTTAAATAAGTACAATGAGCAACAAGCAAATTCAGACTATAACTATCCAATATTAAGCTACAACACAACTTAACTACACCTAATAAACACAAAAGATTCAAAGTTAAGCAGATTTAAGCACAAACACAGTGGAATGAAAAAAAAATGGAACCAAGGACTTACAAAAGCTTTCCAAGCTAAGATCATGAACCAAGAACTCAGTAACACTCCTATTGGTTTCCATAAACCACTAATACCCAAAGCAATCCAGAATCAACAAATCTCCAAGCTTCTTCAACCTTTTTCCATATTTTTCATTTTATTTTTATTTTTCTTAATTTTTTTAGTATTTATGGAAACTGAATTTAGGAAGTTAGCACAAGCTTGTAAAGCATCTAAAAATTTGTTTTCTGAGTTTACATGAGCTTATGAATGGCTTATACACACATTAGAACCTTAAATTAACACTTGAGAAATTTGAATGGAACTTGAAAATTCAAACAGAAAATAAACTTAAAAACTTGCTTTCACTGATTAAAAACTGAGTTACAAAGGTAAATTACAATATTACTAAAGCTAAAACTACAATATTACACACTTCCTAAGGCTCATATGAGCTTAATATATATATCGAGCTAAAAATAAGACCTAAATCTTCCCACATGGCTTCCTTTTGAATTCTGAGTGTCCCAATAGTCTTTGTGTTGACCCTTGACCATATCCCAACCATCCAATTGCATTATAATCAATCTAAGCCCTTGATTGAAAATTTGGCGCCAAAACACAAAACGGCAATACTGAGTGTTATAGTTGGGTGAATTTATTGTGGTGGTGGGGGTTGGTGTGGCTTGGTGTTGGCATTAATTGTAGGGGGCTATGGTGAAAAAGGTGAGAGGAGGGGGCGGGAACATGGAGCTGGTTTTACGTTTGTATGTTGGGGGGAAGAAGACGATCAAAGGTGGGTGTGACCCTTTGACCGTTTGACCCTGGATGGCTTTATTATAATATGGGGTGGGCTGGATGGGGTTTGGGCCTAGGATTGGACTGGATCATGGCTGGGGTTTGGATTGGGGTTTGGTTTTTGGTTTTGGAAATAATAATAAGGCTCCGGTTGGTTTGTGAATTAACAAGGACCAATTTTGTAATTTCCCAAAACATGAGGACTGAATTTGTACTTTTCTGATACGTGGGAATCGCACCAGGCTTTACCTCTCAAGGGATCTCGAGAAGCTTACAACCCCCACCAGGCAGTGTACCTGATCGTTGTAGTATAGTATAGTGACAAGTACCGGGGGATTGATCGTTCAGCTAGGAATAGTGTCGCTAGGATTAGAAAACCTAAATACTAGTTCTAAAGATGAGGGATGATTATTTTTGTATTTTTATATTTTTTAGAAAGCAAGTAAAAATCTCGGGTTTTAAGGATTTGGGCAGAATTAGTTGATAGTCAACTAACCCAATACTAAAGATGCAATCAATATAAAATACTAGAAATGAAAATAAATTAAATTAAACTAAAGTTGTGAGCAATAAGTGGAGAAGTTGTGTTTACTTAGATTTCACTACTCCCTAGATATCTTTTACATGTTAATTACTTGTTATAGTTGCGTGGATGACGGATTGTATTCCTTAATACCATTCATGGGGTGGCGCACTTAATTCCCCAATCCTATGAGTGCCTACTTCACTCCTATGTCGAGCCGGCTAAGAAGCTCCTAACATGGGATCATTAGAATTTACTCATGCATTAAATACAACCAATAAAACCTAGTGCACGTCAGTTCATGTTTCCTAAGACGTTCAAGCATGTTACCATTTGGAGATCTGCCAGTTTTCTTAAGCCTAACATCGAAATCATTCATCCAATACAACCATAAACAAGTAATCAACACATAATTAACATCTAGGTTTCATTAGATCCAAGCAAACACAAGATAGATCTAGCCTAGCATGATGGAATTAAGACAAGAACAAGATATAGACAACCAACACATAGACATATTGATTGAATTAAAAGAACACTTATCCTAATTACACATGAAAGGGTTCAAGGGCTGAGAACCCTTGAAAAACCTGTAAAATTCGTACTAAGTTCGGCCTTAGGGTTTCTCCAAAACTTCTCTTTTCTTTATGAATGAAAATTAGAAAACTATATATAGGAAATTGAAGCTGATGGCGTCAAGACCAAATTGGTGACGCCGTCATCTCGCCGCCAAAATACTTCTCGGACTGCCTTGATCTACTTTTGACGCCGTCACATTATAGCATTTTCCAGGCCGTCACGCATTTTACTCTTGACGCTCTACTTCGTGACGCCTTCAATTCTGTACTGGGTCGTCATGGAAATTACTCTTGACGCCGTCAGAAATTCCTTCTTGATGCCGTCACCTACTGTTCCCAGCAAGGAAAATTAAGACTTTGGCGTTTTCTTCACTTTTATGCTCCAAAAACGTCCGAATTGCTTCCTTTTCCAGATTTCTCTCCCAAAGTACCTAAAATCACAAAATGAACGATTTAGGGAAATATTTGATCAAATAAATTCAATTACGGGCTTAAATGACCCCCTAAAAGTGGTTCATTTTTCGCCTCATCATATACCCTTACACTTAAGATTTGCTTGTCCTCAAGCAAATGCGCTTTTATTCTAGTCAAAATACAAGTTAGGGGTCATTTAACACTAATATAAAAGTAATTACAACAAATAATCGTTCCACTTAGAGCTGGCAATTTCGACACGAAACACGAAAACACGACACGACACGACACGAAGTTAACAGGTTTCGTGTTTGGCTTATCGTGTTTCGTGTCGTGTTCGTGTTCGTGTAAGATGACACGATAAGATAACGTGTCGTGTTCGTGTTTTGACCTCGTGTAACCTGTTAAGACACGATAAGACACGATAAGACCTGTTAAGACCTGTTAAAACCTGTTAAAACCTGTTAAGACCTGTTAAAGACCTGTTAAGACCTGTTAAAGACCTGTTAAGACACGATAAGACACGATAAGACCTGTTAAGATTTCGTGTTTTAGCGTGTCAAGACCTGTTAAGACCTCTTATCGTGTCTTATCGTGTCGTGTTCGTGTGACCTGTTAATTTTCGTGTTCGTGTTCGTGTTTTAAGATCTGACACGATTAGCTTATCGTGTCGTGTTCGTGTGAGGGCTTAACAGGTCCGTGTCTTATCGTGTTCGTGTCGTGTCGTGTCGTGTCGGACCTGTTATGCCAGCTCTAGTTCCACTAAAGACCAATAGACAAGCACGGAGGTCATACACTAGCACCTCACAAATAGTGTTTAGATACTCACATCACTCGGGTGTAATAAAGTAATATCACAATATGGAAATGGAAAACATCTCTCACTACCTGTCATAGCAAAATAGATTACCATAGTCTTGGGAAAGGATCAAACCTCCACCACATGGCGTAAGCACCTAGGATAAACTATCAAAGAGGTCTTTTAAAGGGTTGTAACGTTAGGTGTAGGGATATGAAATACACGGTTTTGTTGGATAAAGGAAGTTTTTACTGGTGGCGAGTTAACAATCTTGGTTAATTACATAAAATGAACATAGAATAAAAAGGGATGGTAGTCCGTATGTTTTTTTCTCTTTTCCTTTCTTTTTTTTTTTTTTTTTTTTTTTTTGTGCATACATTCTTACCCTACCATCCAAAATAATACATCATAGGGAATGTAAATTCCCTTACACTTGAATCTTTACATACTTTACAATAAACTAAACTAATGACTCGAATTAAGAAAATCAAAACACTTGGAGCACTTCTAAGATTAACGTACATATGGGGGTAATAATATGATGTTCTTCCCCATTACTCCATAAAATAAGTACTTTACTCATGAGTCCCAATCGTCCCAAAACAATATGTACAAGGATATGACTCGACTTAGCAACCATGTAATCAATTAGATAGTTAACTTAGGGTTTAACAAATAACAATAATGCACTAAAGATGAGTGCATACACGGAAGGCTAAGGCGATTTGGGTGTACATTTAAGTGGGGTGTAACAAATTCTTCCTTTAAGTAAAATGCTTAAAGTTAGAAACGAAAAGATAGGCTCGGAGGGGTGTATTAGGGGTTTCGTGTACTAAAAATGAGTACAACGCTAAGGGTGTGGGAAAAATTAGTTGACTTAACTAGCCAAGTAATATGACTTAAATGGTCAAGTAATTATGATACGGGTTTAACACAAGGGTGATCCTAATGCCTCTTATCATGTAGTAAATCCTACTACACGAATGTAGTCTCACTAGCGGTCTCGGGATGCATCACTAACGCAAGTTCTAGAATCTAAATGCTATCGGTACACTCATAAGCACTAATAATAAATGCTTTTCCTATCAAATCTAAAGGCGAACCTCACATATTTGGGTGGAAAATTTTTCTGAAAGTACGGTTATGTGCTAGTCATACAATCTCCTATCCATGAGACGCTTGCTATGGCTAAAGTTTCACTCCTAAATGTTGTAAAAAATTTTAAATTTGGCGCTAAAATTGCACTAACAAGTATTTCTCATAGTTTTATTACACATCTACTATTAAATAAAACAAACTCAAGCGAAAGTGTACATGTAAGGTATCATCATTTTACCCTCCCCTTACACTCAAGATGAACTTTGTCCCCAATGTTCAAGTAAAGAATGTACAAGTGAACAAGTAAAAAGAATGAAATCAAATACTCCCCTGATTCGCTCGGTATGGATAATTAGGTGGCCAGGTTAAATCTTCCTCCAAGAAAATGAACAATCAAAGCTTCCCTTCCAGAATATAAATCATCTTCTTGTCATACATAACCTGTAAATCCTGAGAAAATAGACAAGACAACCTCGCATAAAATCGGCGGCAACCTACATAAGTTACTAAATCCTAGAAAACAAACTAAGATATAATGCTTGTGGAATGAAGTTTGCAGATTTCCTGGAGATTATAAAACTTAATAATTCACAAAAACCATAAGACTCCGTTAGAAAAACAAAACCGGTAAAATTTCCAGATTTTTACACGTGACGCCGTCAAGAGTTAACTTGTGACGCCGTCAGAAGTGACCTGCAGAAATTCTTATGTTAAGTTTCCGGAAAATTTCTGGAAAAACTTGGTCTCACTTCCTGGAAAATCCTGCAAAACTTCATTATGACTCAATACAAGCATTTGACTCTAACAAATACGAATATACATGTTCATTTAATATTGTGGAGAATCATGATCGGTTTGTTTCTTAAAAACATATTTGGGGTTTCCCCTTACACTTATCTTTTGCAAAAATACTTTTAGGTGGAGTTAAGACCAGGTCAAAACAACAAAGTAAAGTATTTCCACTATTTAATTGAGAAACATGATCTACCAACAACAAAAATAAAGCATGCATACGGAAGCAAATAACAAACAAACAAAATAAAATCACACAAAACATGGGTTGCCTCCCAAGAAGCGCTTTTCTTTATTACGAGTCTTGTAGCCAGACTCAAGGTCATGGGTTACTACGTGACCTCATCCCTTGAAATGATATACCCCATGTAGTTGTGATCATTACTGTTATGGTTGTAGTGCCTTAACCTATCGATACTTGCAATCACCATTCCACCTATTTCACTTCTCAAGTTAGCTATCCCATATTGGCTCACGCCTTCAATTGTGAAAGGCCCATACCACCAAGGACTTGGTTTATCGGGTGGTATCTTTGTTTCCAAGTGTCTCAAGAGTACCAAGTTTCCTTCCTCAAATGGTACATGATTTTATGCGGGTTGAGTATGTTCGAATTCGACCTGAACCTTATTGCTTTTGCTTCTTTCATATTTAGCCTCCTTATAGCTTTTGATTCTTGCCTCCCATGCAAGAATTTTATTCTGAACACGAATGGGTGTCGTGTCAATGTTGTTTTTGATCTTTCTCCAACTCAAATTCTCATGCCCACTTCGCGGAGTCATGGGGAAGCTAATCTTTCTTTTTCCAGATTTAAGCTCAATTTTCCTACCTTCATACTTAATGACAGCCCTAGCGGTGGCGAGGAATGCTGCCCCAAGGATTATTGGCATGCATCCATCTCCTTTATCATCGATGATCATAAAATCAACAGGGTACATGAACCCTGCGACATTAACTAATACATCTTCTGTGATTCCTAGGGGGTATACGTACGAGTGTCCAGCGAGGGACAACCTAACACGAGTAGGGACTGGCATTTTTGATGTTAGTTGGATGTAAATAGTTAGGGGCATAAGATTTTCTTCTGATCCTTGGTCGGCGAAAGCACTAAGATATTTCAAGTCCCCGGTGCTAGTTGGTATCTCAAAGTTCCCACACGCTATCTGCTTAGTAGCCACTTTTTGTACCAATAGCCTCTCGAATACTGATCCCCCAGGTAACGTATCATACTCATCTTTTACCTGTTCCTCTTTCTCAGAACTCAGTTTGGAAGGTTGGTTATGCCCGTCACCCTTAATCCAATTTGTTATGGTGTTTTCGTTTATATCATGTTTCAGGTAGTGACTCAAAGGTTGGGATTTTGGTGGTTTTTCTAAGGTCTGTTTAGTAGGGGCATCTACCTTCTCGTTATCCTTGTGGACAATTGTGATGGAATTAACAAATTGGGTAGTGGGAGTGGTGCTTTCTTTCCTTAGTAGCATTCTTTCGGGGGTTCTCTGGTTGGCATACTCCTCTAATAGACTCATCATCTCATTCATTTTCTCCTGCATCTCCTCTTTTTGCTTATAAACTGCTTCCTCGAATCTAGCAAGCCGATCTGAGTGAGTTGCCATATATTCTCTCATCCTAGCTTCAAACTCCGAGCTAAGCTCCTCGGGAGGGGAACAAGGTGGGGCATAGCTCTGAAAAGTCTTGACATTTTCTCTAGAGGGTGACTCAGATAATGGTGCTGAAGTTGGTTTCGAGACAGAATTGGCAGTAGCCCGTCTAGGACTTAAAGGTCTCCTTTGCCTTTCCTCAAAATAGTCAACTTTTGCGTCGATTTTGCATAGGAGTTCATCGGGGATTTCGGTGGTTCCTCCAGATGTTGAGACTGCATTGATGGCCGCTTTTATTGTATGATTAAACTCCCACATCTCATGATTATCAGCAGCGAGCTCCTCGATAATTTCCCAGGACTCCTCGGCGTTCTTATCACGCAGTTTACCTCCCGCGGCCCTATCGATTGTGCGCTTAGTGTGATAGTCAACATGGTCGTAGAAAATCTGGACTAATAACCAAAGGTTTATACCATGATGAGGGACCTTATGGAGGAGATCCTTAAAACGGGCCCATGCTTCGTAGAAAGTTTCACCCTGATGTTGTTCAAACATCAAAATGTCATTTCTAAGCATTGCAGCCTTCCCCGGTGGGAAGAATTCAGTAAGGAAGCGATTGATGAGATTATCCCATGTGGTGATGGATCCCGCGGGTAAACGCTCAAGCCATTGACTAGCTTGATCCCGTAGAGAGAATTGGAATAGGCGTAATCGGGTTGTCTCTCTAGTTTCAACATCTAAGTCTATGGAGTCTACGATTTTAAGGAAGTCCTTAAGATGTTGGTTTGGATCTTCGGAACGAAGTCCATGGAATGCACATCCGCTTTGCACCAACTGGATGGTGTCGGATCGCAAGGGGGTCACATTGGCTCCGGTGAGTTCAATGGTGTTTCGGTAGCCTTGGTGGCTAGGTCGGGAATACTCTCCTAAGGTTCGGGGCCTAAGAGGTTCTAGTGGTGGGTTTTGTTGTGGTGGGATGACGGGTTCAAAGATGTTCCCATCGTCCATGATGTCGGGTGGTGAAGAGTTACGAACAAAAACACAAAGAAATAAGATAGACTAAAGAAAACCTAAAAATAAAAATAAAATCTTACTAGAAAGGAATCTAGCAAGTAGACCTAATAAAAAGAGATTCTAACCTATACAATAACTATTCCCCGGGCTGCGGCGCCAAAAACTTGGTACGTGGGAATCGCACCAGGCTTTACCTCTCAAGGGATCTCGAGAAGCTTACAACCCCCACCAGGCAGTGTACCTGATCGTTGTAGTATAGTATAGTGACAAGTACCGGGGGATTGATCGTTCAGCTAGGAATAGTGTCACTAGGATTAGAAAACCTAAATACTATTTCTAAAGATGAGGGATGATTATTTTTGTATTTTTATATTTTTTAGAAAGCAAGTAAAAATCTCGGGTTTTAAGGATTTGGGCGGAATTAGTTGCTAGTCAACTAACCCAATACTAAAGATGCAATCAAAATAAAATACTAGAAATGAAAAATAAATTAAATTAAACTAAGTTTGTGCAATAAGTGGAGAAGTTGTGTTTACTTAGATTTCACTACTCCCTATATATCTTTTACACGTTAATTACTTGTTATAGTTGCGTGGATAACGGATTGTATTCCTTAATACCATTCATGGGGTGGCGCACTTAATTCCCCAATCCTATGAGTGCCTACTTCACTCCTATGTCGAGCCGGCTAAGAAGCTCATAACATGGGATCATTAGAATATACTCATGCATTAAATACAACCAATAAAACCTAGTGCACGTCAGTTCATGTTTCCTAAGACGTTCAAGCATGTTACCATTTGGAGATCTGCCAGTTTTCTTAAACCTAACATCGAAATCATTCATCCAATACAACCATAAACAAGTAATCAATACATAATTAACATCTAGGTTTCATTAGATCCAAGCAAACACAAGATAGATCTAGCCTAGCATGATGGAATTAAGACAAGAACAAGATATAGACAACCAACACATAGACATATTGATTGAATTAAAAGAACACTTATCTTAATTACACATGAGAGGGTTCAAGGGCTGAGAACCCTTGAAAAACCTGTAAAATTCGTACTAAGTTCGGCATTAGGGTTTCTCCAAAACTTCTCTTTTCTTTATGAATGAAAATTAGAAAACTATATATAGGAAATTGAAGCTGACGGCGTCAAGACCAAATTGGTGACGTCGTCATCTCGCCGCCAAAATACTTCTCGGACTGCCTTGATCTACTTTTGACGCCGTCACGTTATAGCATTTTCTAGGCCGTCACGCATTTTACTCTTGACGCTCTACTTCGTGACGCCTTCAATTCTGTACTGGGTCGTCATGGAAATTACTCTTGACGCCGTCAGAAATTCCTTCTTGACGCCGTCACCTACTGTTCCCAGCAAGGAAAATTAAGACTTTGGCGTTTTCTTCACTTTTATGCTCCAAAAATGTCCGAATTGCTTCCTTTTCCAGATTTCTCTCCCAAAGTACCTAAAATCACAAAAGGAACGATTTAGGGCAATATTTGATCAAATAAATTCAATTCCGGGCTTAAATGACCCCCTAAAAGTGGTTCATTTTTCGCCTCATCATTTTCCCAAGTTGCTTCCAAGGACCAAATATGCCAATCATCAATAAACCAAGAACCAATTTTGCCATTTTCATTTTTCAAAATTTCCCAGGGACCTATTTTGCCAAATTTGAAATCTCAGGGACCAAGCTTGTAATTTTGGAAAACTTATGACCCAAGTGTAATATTTTGTGATTTTTGACTTTCAAAACCTTGGGTTGACTTTTCCTTTTAAAATAAATGCATAGGGACTAATTTTGACAAGTTTTGAAACTTGGGGGACTGAAACTGCCAATATTGCAAACTTTGATCGTTTTTCATTTGTTTTTGCTCATTTTGCTTTTAAAACATATAAAACACAATCCCTGGGATAATTTAAGTATTTTGATAGCTTTTTGATTGTTTTTGTATGTTTTGGCAGTTTAAATACGACAAAAATGATGAGTGTTTGAGCACTCATCACATATTCTGCCTCATTGTTTGTGGCTATGAATTCAAAGCGTAGTGCGTAAGTATGCTCTGTTCCATCTGGGCTGGTAAGGATAAGGCATGCGCCTGATCCTTCTGCGCACGAGGATCCATCTGTAAATAGAACCCATGGTTCTTGTAATGGTACTTCAATCTTTGGTGATGGAGTATCAGCATCTGGCTTCTCGATAATGAAATCAGCCAATATCTGTCCTTTGATCGCGGTGTGCGGCCTATAGGAGATATTATGTTCGCTCAATAACACACTCCACTTTTGAAGCCGCCCTGATGCATCAGGTTTAGAGATAACCTGCTTGATGGGTTGGTCCGTGATTACAGCTATCGGATGTGCTTGGAAGTACCTGCGCAGTCTCTTAGCTGCGAATACTAGAGCTAGGACCAGTTTCTCCATAGCAGTGTAGTTAGTCTCTGTCTTCTTGAGGGCTTTGCTTACGAAGTATATAGGTGTTTGAACGGAGTTTCTGTCTGTCAGTAGTACCGCGCTGACTGCTCCATGGGTCGCTGAGAGATACATGATCAATTCTTCCCCTTGTCGGGGTGCGACAAGCTTTGGTAGCTCTGCTAGGTTTTGTTTTAGCTGCTGGAAAGCTTCTTCCACTTCTGGAGTCCATCGAAAATCTCCCTTCTTTGTGCACTTCGTGAGTGTTTTAAAGAGAGGAAGTGATTTGTCCGCTGATTTGGACAAGAATCGGTTCAGCCCGGGTAGTTTTCCGTTTAGTGACTGGACTTCTTTTAGTGTGCGCGGTGAAGGTAGTTCGATGACCGCTCTTGTCTTTTTCTGGACAAGGTTTAATACCATCGGGTTCTATTAGGTATCCAAGAAACATGCCTTCTGTTGCTCCGAAAGTGCACTTCTTAGGATTCAATTTCATGTTTATTCTTCCCAATGTTGTAAACATCTCGTCCATGTCACGCACCAATTCCTCTTCGGTATGGCTTTTTATGACTAGGTCATCAACATAGACCTCCAAATTGTGGCCTACTTGCTTCTCAAATGCATTATCCACTAACCGTTGGTATGTGGCTCCTGCATTTTTTAAGCCAAAGGGCATTTTTGTGTAGCAATACACCCCTTGGCTCGTGTGGAAAGCTGTTTTTTCTTCATCCTCCTTGGCCATTTGAATTTGGTGGTATCCTTTGTACGCGTCTAGGAAGCATTTAAAGGGATACCCGCACAGGGATTCTACTTTCCAATCGATTTCTGGTAGTGGGTAGCAGTCTTGTGGACATGCTTTGTTGAGATCTGTGAAGTCCACGCACATTCTCCAGCTACCATCACTTTTCTTTACCATCGCTGGATTGGAAAGCCAATCGTGGTAATAAACCTCTTGCATGATCCCTGCGTCCACGAGCTTGTGTACTTCCTCTAGGATAGCTTTTGCGCGTTCTGGAGCTTGGCCCCATTTTTTCTGTCGTATTGGAGGATATCCTTGTCGGATTTCTAGCTTATGTTCTGTGATGGCTCTTGGCACTCCGGTCATATGTTTGGGTTCCCATGCAAAGATGTTTAGGTTCTTTTGCAACAATGCGCACACAGCTGCTCTGCCCTTGTCGGACAGTGATCCCCCAATTGATATCTCTTGGTCAAGATAATCTGGGTGGATTTCAACTTTCAGGTTTGTTACCTTGGTCGTGTGCTGTTCTGGAACGCGCGGGACTTCATCTGTCACTATGTTGCATTCTCGTGGAGATGCGGTAGTGTTGTAGAGGGTAACGATTCCTCCTTCCACTGGGAATTTAAGCATCCCATGTGCTGTAGATGGAACTGCGCGCATGGCTGATATCCCTGGTCTCCCAATGATGCCATTGTACGACGAGGGGGACCTGATTACCATGAAGTTCATCCAGGCTGTTGTGGAATGGTATTCATTACCGATTACCACAAGTATGCGCAATTGTCCCATGGGCCAAATCTTTTCACCTGTGAATCCAGTTAGCGACGTTGTGGCCGGAATTAACTGGTTTCGTATCTCAGGTTTTAGCCTTTTGAAGCAGTGTTCGTACATGATGTCCGCAGACGCTCCTCCATCGACGTACATGCAGTGGATCTCGTGACCTCCCGCTTGTATCTCGATGGTGAGTGGTTCTATTACTGCGTTGTCCGCAGTGAGAGTGGGGAAAGAGATATGGTTTCCGTTGGAAAATCTTTGGCTGACTTTTTGTTTCGTATTTCGCTGCCATGATTGTATCATGTATATCGTATCAGCCTTATTTTTTGGTATCTCCTTTTTGGTCCCATTCCTTTGTCTATCTTTTCCCTCTTTGATGTTTTTAACGAGGTGGTCCATTTTTCCTTCTCTTACTAATTTATCAATTAGCTGACGTAGTTGAACGCACTCGTTAGTAATGTGACCCTTCTGTCCATGGTATTCACAGTATCCTCCTCCGATGCGCTTTTCTTCTGGGGTTATCATGGGTGGAGGTTTTGGAAAATTTGCTCCCTCTGTCGCCAATATTTCCTTAGGGGTTTTTGTGAGTGGGACGTACTTGTCGTTATCCCTTCCACTACTTTGGTCGCGGTAATTCCTGTTGCGGTTGCCACTTTGGTCATTGGATTGTCTCCTTGACTGTTCTTGTGGTTTAAAGGTTGAGTAACCTTTTTTGTTGTCTGTCGCTGCCGCTTCCCCTTGAATGAAGGATCTGGTGCGCTTTGTTAGCTCATCCAAGCTTTGGGGTACTTTATCATTTAGCTTCCGTATCAGCTCTGGGTTATTGATCCCGTTCATGAACCCTGAGATTTTTAGTACCTCGGGGCATGCCTTGACTTGCATGCATTCATCCTTGAAGCGTTCCATGTAAGCGCTTGTGGATTCCCCTTGGCGCTGTTTTACTCTGGCTAGTTCCACAGGGTTCTTTGCGCACTTCTTTAGTTGCGTGAAATTTAGGCGGAATGCTTTCCGCAGCTCTTCAAACCCATTTATGCTTCGTCGTGGAAGCTTGCTAAACCATGTTCGCGCATTCCCCACTAAGGTAGAGTTGAACATATGGCACCACACAGGTTGTGGCCAGTTTTCGATAGCAGCCGCTGACTCGAAATTTTTTAGGTGATCATCAGGATCACCCGTGCCATCGTATGTTTTAACATTGGTGGGCATGCGCCTTTTCTTGTCATCTGAGAAATCGCTTATGCGTCGCGTGAACGCATCAACCTTTTGGCGACGCCAAGGAAGGGAAATATCCTCGTCCTCGTCGTACCGGCGTCGGTTCTTAGATTTCTAACGTCCCGTCTCTCTGTCCTCGTTGTCCGAGGAACTGCTTGAGGGGGAGTTGTTTCTCCTGTGGCGCTTGCGCCGTTTTTCCTCGGAGTCCGAATTTGAAGGACTTGTACTTGGGGAGTAGTATTTCCCCAGTCTATCTTGGATTCTTCTGCTTCCTGACCTTGAGGTGCTTACGCTTGGTGAGCGTTGTCGTCCAAGTCTATCTTGTATCCTGCGGCTACCAAGCCTAGCATGGACACTGGTGTGCCTCGCATTGTCTTCGTAATCCTCCGAGTATTGAGAGTTAGATGCTGTACCAAGTCTATCATGGACGTTGGTGCGCCTCTCACTGTTTCTGCGCTCATGGTGGCGCGGTGGAGATTTTTCTTGGTTAAAGTCTAGCCGATTTTGCAGGTTGCGGCTTGACCTTTGTCTTGCCTCCTCTTGCATGAGACTAGTTAGAGTCTCATAATGTTGGGACACGAAATCGTTTAATGTTACCTCAGGTGCATCCTCTTCTACTGCGAGGATGTCTGTCTCCGCATGAGGTTCCCTCTCTCTATTATGTGCTCCTGGTGGCACAGTGTTGTCCACTATGGATGCCACCTGGTGAGGAGTGGTAAAGAGGGTGCGCTGAATGTCCTCAGCGCTTGAGACTACGGTAGTAGTTCGGGTTGTCCCCAAGGGCAATTCTACCGCGGTAGGGATTGGAGTTACATTCGACTCACGATGACTAGGTGCACTGGCTGTTCCAGATGTCGGCTTAGAATTCGAATCTTGATGCTTCTTCCTATGTGAATCATCACGTGTTTTCTCCGGCTGCGGAGTCCGCTGACCTGAGTTCTTGTTTTTCGGCATTCTGGTCTTGAGTTCTTAGTGTAGGGTCCCACGGATGGCGCCACTTGTTGATACAAAAGTTGGGCTTACCTTGTTTGGACTCCTGCTCTCGTACCAATTAGAACTTTAGTGCTTGTGAAACCTGCGCACTAAGAAAGCAAACAACACCGTTAGGCTTATTGTGGGATTGTCTCCCACGATTAGACTCCGGCGTGAGAGTAAGTAATCGGTTTAGGGTTTAGTTGAAGAGTTAGAAATTGTATAAATCGTACCTTTTAATGAGAATATATGATTCTATATATAGGGCGCAGAAACCGTGTAGGTATCTTGCTCCTTACTCTTCGCACTCGTGGTGCTTATCTGGGGTAAGGATATCTATTCCGTAAATAGGAGATCCTTATCCTTTAACTGTGCATTTTGGTTGGGCTTTGGGCTTCGTGAGCCCAAGCCGTTGGTATTAATGGCCCAAGTCACTTGTCATGATAGCCCACTCGTGGTGGGTTTGGGCTTAGTAATGTCTATAATTTGGGCTCGTGGCCCAACTATAGGCTATACGTCATCAGATACCTTTTACAATTCGCACACAGTGGAAAACTCCTACCCCCCGTGCTAGGATAAGCCTCATTTGGCTTAACTTTCTTTCGAGACGAACTATCCGGCTCCATCTTTCTCTTAGGAGGAATCTCTTCCTCTTTCTTTGTTTCCTGTTCTCGCTCTAAAGCTGCATTCATGAGCTGATCCATGTTTTTCAAATCCCTGGCTGAAATAAACTGACGGATATCTTTTCGAAGCATATCCACATAATGTTTCATAAGCAACCTTTCATCATTAGCATATTCAGGCAGAAAATGTGCTCTATCCAGGAAGGTCATGGAGAAATCATGTACTGACTCCGTGGTCTGGTGAGTACCCAAGAAGTCTCAGCGAATCTTATTAAGTTCCGCCTCTGGAGCAAAGTTCTGAAAGAGTAATTCCTTGAACTACTTCCAAGTCGTACTCCTAGCAATTTCTTGTGTTTTTTATGAAAGGGTCCAATTCCACCATGATTTAGCCCGATCGCGAAGGAGATTAATAACAAAGTTAACCCAACGATCCTCAGGGACCTTGCTGGTGGCAAACGCCCCTTCAACATCTTGGATCCATCAGTGGCATTTTAAAGGATCCTGTTCTCCCGAGTAAATCGGGGGCTTACAAGCTGAAAAGTCAGTATAAGTAACTTCTTTAGTTAGACCGACTCGTGCAGCTAGCTTCTGATCAAGTTCTGTTGTGATAGCCTGAGCTATGATCTTACTGAGACGTTCTGTATAATATGGTATAGCTGCTTCCTGTGCCTTGGCTACTTCTTGAGATATCATATCTCTGATCTGTCTAGCCATAGCATCAGAAATAGGAGCATTATCATGCTCATCTGTTTCTGGTGGATCGGGGGTTGGCTCCCGATCATCCTGTTCTGGTATGTCTACATGAGTCGGCCACTCAGAGCTTTCAGGAGGTCTTTCAGCCATATCTACGCTGAAAGTTAAACATATTACACGATAAGGGAATAATAAGTCACTGTAAGATTCATAACTCATTCCTTTAGTGTAACATTACACCAGTAAGTTCCCGTTATGTGATGCGATTATTACCACGTTGGCCAGACGTCGTAATAATTCCAACAGATAACCAAGTTCTTACCGTTGCCATATTACACTAATAATGCGGAAATGTATGCTAATACTAATACTGATGCTACATAATAATGCGGAAACGTATCTAATACTATAGGTCCCATAGAGCCTAGGTTTAAGTCTAAGTACCCATCTACAGTGGATACCTAAATCCCTTAAACCACAGCTCTGATGCCAACTTGAAACGCCCAGGCTAAAATTTTTTTTTAGCATAACATCATACTTATATTAACACCTAAAAACTGTACGATACATGTATCATTTGCCTTGACCCGTACATGATCAAAATGGGTCAATATGGGCAAGAATGGCACTATGCCAAACACCCTTTAAACTATAAAGAAACTACTTAACTACTTGATCATTACATAACCATGAGTTTATATGTTCGTACACAAAAGAATACAACCTAGGGCGTTTCTTGGTAAGAGAGCGTGTAGGGAAAAAGGCTCCATACCCAAGTATTTCACCGAGGTCTAGTTCTCGGTCTTCGTACCCTTGATTGCACTACCACTAGCTTCACCTATAATAAACATAATGAAGCAACGTAAGCAATAGCTTAGTGAGATAACATATAAAACATACTAATCATAACATGGCATAATACTATGGTTGCTTCGTATTGTTATTATATACTAGTCGCCCACTAAGGACGTTGTGAACCCATATTGGTTCAATATAACTGAAAATGTTCTAGTCGTCCACTTAGGACGTCTAAGTCATATATTCCATGACTTTGAGCCGCTTATACACATTGATCATCCACAAAGGATGTCTAAGTCCCATTTAACGAGATGAGACACTAATAAAGGCTCGGTCATCCACTAAGGATGTCTAGGCTCCATTTCAGAGCATGTTATGACATAATAACATGTGTCGTCCACTTAGGACGCTATACAAGTAGTATCGTGGAAATAGAGTTAAAATCACATAACTAAACCCAAACGGGTCATTCGGGGCTGTTTTGACCCGTATAGCATAGTTCACATATAAACATACTAAAAGTAACTCATTTAGGTACATAACATATAATTGTAACACCATGAACTTGTAACTCAAATATAATACATGAACCTTACCATGAATACCACAATTAAAGTGGCACACTAACGGGTTACCAAGGACCCGTTTCTATGCTTAAATATGTTACTCACCTTGTAAACGCTTGAATAGAACACGAGCTCCCTTAAACACGTCCCTGGCTAACTCTTATAACCTAGGAACACATAAATGACATGGAGCTTATTTAGAACATAACTAAGCTTATCATAATAAGCACTAAAAGGATAGATAAGCCATAAGGGGGTGTTTGGTTTGTGGCTTATATAACCACACCAACATAATTTCTGAAAATTAACACCACAAAATGGTGTTATAGCACCTTAATAAGGTACCCATCACTTTTCTAACCAATTCTACATGATTAATAGTGTACTTGGTCATTTCTCAAAAATCATAAATTCACATAATCATGTGAAATTCTACAATAACCCCATAAATGGCATAAAGAGATGAACTTTAGGCTTTACCCACAACTAGGAAGCCATAACATACTAACATCAAATTAAGATATGTTCCTTACCTCGAATTGAGTTGTGGAAACCTTAATTTATGCGTTTCTAGACTTAGGTAAGGTATTATCTTGCTTCAAACTTGCTCTAAATCAACTTGGAATCAAAACCCTAGATCAAAAGAGGGAGATGTGTATGAGTCGTGAGTTAGAGAAGGAGGGAGAGTATTCTGGAATTTTTAGTTTCCTGAGATTGAAGTATTTCATAGTTATAATTTTAAGTTTCACACTTTGGCAACTTTAACCCCTGCAGTAGGAAATTGTTACAAGTTTAGTACCTGAAAAGATTGGGGTGTTACAGTTGCAAGAAGTTTGGTATCATCAGATTTGTAGCCATCCCGGATGTAGGCACATAAATGCAAAAAAAATTATTTTCATGCTAATGATACGAAACTTCTCATTGCATTCATTGTAAAGAACCTTTACATAGATTTCACCCATCTTCCTAAACATGTGACTGTATAAAATGGATTGGATTGAATGAGAATGTAATAGGCTGTGGTGATAGAGTTTCAACACTTAATGTATTCAAATAAAGCTAAGATAATCTGATGCACAATGGTGAGGCATGCTTAATAAGTTTGCAGCCATGACGAATGTGTCCTCTTTTTTCAATTGTTTATCTATCTGAGCCTCATGATTAAAAGAAAAAAATTTGATTTTTTTTCTTGATCCAAGCATACTCTGTGATTGAATAAAATTAAACGGTGTCGTTCGCACCCCTAATGCATACATGTTAATTAGCAACATTTTCACATTCATTATCTGAAACAATCCGTTCTGTTGATACAATTGTAATCGCATCGTAGGATGTCACAGAAGGGGGCTTCGTTTCTTTATCACGTGACCCTCACTTCGCAACTGGATCGCAGCATCTTCGACATAATTCCGGTCAAAATCTGATGTGCAGGAAAACGGACGAGATGGGTGTCATCAAATTTTAACCTTACCCATTCCTAATATATCAAATTTTATAAAATTTAATACTCCCTCCGTCCCTTATTAAATGTCCAGGTTTGACTTTTCAAGTCTTTATTTATTAACTTTGACCTTGAATATTTTTACTTGTGTTATATAGTATTTGATAAAAATTATACGCAATGAAAATACATTTAAAACTTAATTTATTCATATATTTTGTATCAAATATTATATTACACAAACAAAATTATTTAAGGTCAAAGTTGAGAAAGAAAGACTTTGAAAATTCAAACATGACATTTAATAAGGGACGGAGGGAGTAAAAACCTTCAATTAAGAATTTCGATTATGCATCTTATCTTTCTATTTGACGGTTTATTCTTTTGCATCATTCTTGTCATCAGTTTATATAAAATGGAAACGTTGTTTAAGAATAACAAAGTTAACCATGAAAATAAATAAAACCATGAATACTCAAACGAGACGTTAATATATCATATACTCACACCGCACACGTTTGTTAAACTCTAATAAATTGACTCAAATAATACACCAAGTGGGAAGTTAATAAATATTTTCTTTACTTTCAAGTTTTTAAATTTATCATTGTGAATAAGTTCTTTGAATACTACTTGTTGCCACCAAAACTCATACTTTAAATCAACTTGATCGATCTTAATTAAGAAAAGAATACATTTCTAATTATCTAATTCTAGGATTCAACAAGTGGGTTACCAAGTGGTATTTGTTTACTTTAATCAATCAATTTGTAATTGAGATTATGATTTAAAACGACAGCAACTATGATAATTTATTCTAATTAAGATTAATTATTATATCAAGATATCATATTATATATTTTTCATGAAAGACAGAGAACAACTCACGCAGTCATGTTTTATTTGACTTAATGTTATACTAGTAGTATACACTGAAACATTGTGAATACTGTTAAGCTATTTGGCTTAATGTAAATACTAAGCCTACACATCATTAAATTACTTAAACTAAAACGTTACTGGCGCATAGCAGTTAATAGCGTTTCAATATTAGCGGTCCAAGCCCAAATTATACGCTCAAATCAAGCCAATTATCAGGGCTGTCAACAAACACTTGATGGAAACCCTGCTTAAATCTCAGGCAGTGCAGGCCTGGTGAAACCTCTCAAGCCAGACTGAGCATGATAGTACTGCTGCTTACCAACTATCACTAGCGGTAAAGATGTATCATCTAATATTGTGCAATGGGGACGCACGACAAGCACCACTTTATACGAGCTAAAGGACGTGTGACACCTGTCCTCCTTGTCTACTCTCGGATGATCAACACTGGCTCTCTAGCAGCCGTTGATCATCCCCAAAAGGTTTATCTCTAAACCCTACAAGCTTCTTAATAAAATGAGAGCAACACACACAACTTCACAAGTTTCAGACACTTGGGAAAATACTGTCTCAGAGCAGTAATGTATGGTCTTTGTTTCAGTGTTACCCGAGCTTCTTGATCAATGGCGGAGCTTGACCATATCAATTTGGGGGGGGGGGGGGGGGGGGGGGGGGCGAAACATTCTAGCGTAAAATGTTATTTCTTCTACGAAGTTTCAATCAAAAAATTTCTTAAGGGTTACTGTGATGATTGAGAGTTTAAGAAATACTATATATGATTCTTTCAAGTTTAAACAAAGAAAAAAATAATAAAACAAATAACATAGAAAATTATAACATAAATCTTTTATATAATAAAATAAAACCCCTATCGGGAATTTTTCATTTTAAAAAAAATCAATTCATACCTTATTTAGTAATAATTGTATTTAAAAAAAATATTATTTTCTTATTAGGTAACATTTTAAATTTATCCATAACACAAGTAGAAGATAAATACAAAAAATATAGATAAGATACAATTAATAATAGGATTAAAATTTTTAAATAATTATCTTTAATAATAAAAAACTATAATTAAACATCATAAATCAAACAAAACAAAGATTAAATTATTTGTTTTTTAATAAATAAAAATATATGATTCAAAAAAAATTTAAAAACCCGCGCATGCGCGGGCATTATAACTAGTAATTAAAATATTGAAACCTTTAGTGAATTCTTCCTGAAAATCTCAAAAACTAATGTTTGAAAGAGGGTTCTTTCTTGAAGCTTTGACATCTTATAGGCTTTCATGCTTTGATATCATATTTTAAAAGGGCCATTATGTAAAATATGTCAACAAATTGAAGAACTTCACTCAAATCTGGAATCTGGTGACTACTCGTGAGATTTTTTTTTTTTTTTTTTTTTGAGGGGGGGCGGGGGGGCATCACCCCTCCCTGCCCCTATTATCCTCCGCCCCTGTTCTTGATCCTTATCAATCTCATCGCGTCCTTACCGTTAAACACGGGAAACCAAACAACAAAATCATTCTCATCCCATCTCTAAATTGATTTACACACCATACGTAAACATGGCGCTATCCGTGGGAACATGTACAAAATAGCCGCAAGTTTGTTGAAAATTTTCACCAATTCTCACTAAAAAATCTAGAAATATTTTCCTTTGTGCACAAGTTTCTTAAGTAAACATGTCTGGTGAACAAACCCCTAAAATTTCCAACACACCCAAAAACCACATCGGACCTATCCGAGTGGACAATAAACCATGCAGCAACAACGAGATAAAAACATAAGTATCCATGCAGCCAGAAAAACCCAAACTATCAAGATCTTTCCTAATTAGCAATATAAACTAACCCTAAACACGCATAAAGGGTGTTTATAGAATACTTACTTGCTTCATGCAGTTATGTAAGCTTTTGAATCAGTCTGATGCAGGGATCTACTTCTTTCACATTGATCGACCAGTTTAGGGTTATCGAGAGGAAAACCATTCTTCGGGTTGCGTCAAGTATCCACTGATACTACACATGTAGAATTAGGGCTCGAACCTACGCAAGTTAGGTGAAATATGAAACGACGTAAACACTAAATCGACTAGGGTCGATTTAGTGAAGTCAACACAAGGGTTAAACCCTTCTTGGTCGATGATCGATTGGAGAGGGGAGAGAGGAAAAGGATTTTAGGGTTTAGGAATGTGTTATGAAAATGCCTTAGGAAGCCTTTGTATTTATAGGCTCCTTAGGGACATTCTAGAATACTTGTAGAATAAGTATTGGAGTTTGTTTACCCATCCCCTTTGTGGGATTCGGTCGACTGACCTCAACAACCCTTAGCGGTTTGTTGTTTTCTCATTTTTCATTTATTACCCTCTAATATTTATCCCGGATAAATATTAAGCTTCGGGTAATAACCGTTTATCCTATAAATGAAAATAACGTCGTATTTTCATTTTCTCATTTACTCTGTTACATTTCGTAATCTCGTTTCTTATTTCTGCTTGCATGTTCTGTTTAGTGTGAACCGATGTAACTATTTGGCATTTCTGTGAAGGCAAGTGTGAAAGCTTGTTGTGTGTTTTGCACATAATCCTTTTATGTACTACTAAGACATCAACTATGGTAGGTTTATAAACGTTCTGCATTTTTTAAAGAAGAAATGATACATTGTACTAATCTGATAGCGGGTTAGGGTCCACGATAAAATGTCGTGACATATATCTAAAATTACGGATTGTTATATTAGCTATATTACATTTATCATTGTGTTACAAACAAATATGGGCACCTTGAATCTAATATCTTGCATTTATGTTAGCATTAGCTAGTTACCCCTAAATTACACTCACTTATTTGCACACGACCATCACATTATTTCACTCCTTCCCATTAAGTCATTACATATATGGTTAACCTTGTAACAATCACCCCGTCTCACCATTATCTATATCATATTAAACACACATACAAGCAAAACATACCTTTCACACAAAAACACATACAAACAAAACATGCCATTTACCTAGATATGGTTAATAAGGAGTGTTACGTGTGGCTTTACACACTCTTTTGTTGTAGAAGATTGCCATTACGGCTATTAGTTGAGAGTTTATTCATATTCATTGCATACCATTTAAAGATTAAGAAACAAACGAAAACTTTTTAATACTAGTCAAAATATCATCCCGAAAACTAGCCAAAATAATACCTAAAGATCAATATCTATCATTACATACCACTTTAAGATCGATGTCTATACACTATGTAAAGGCCGATGTTTATCATTGCATACCTCCTAAATACTAATGTTACACATGTTTATCATTTCATACCACCTAAAGATCAATAAACGATGTATATAATTGCATAGGACACTAAGGGGGTATTTCTTTTTTTTGTTAGCTAAGAGAATTAGTCCACAAACCCATTTTTTTCTAAGTGTGACCAACTATTTCCCTTACTTGGTTTATATCCACAAGACATAGATTGTAATGATTTCTCCAATAAGTAGTTAATATAGGTGTGGACTCCACACACTCTCTTAGCTAAAAAAAAAAAAAAAAAAAAAAAAAAAAAAAAAAAAAGTCAAAATACCACCTAAAGACCGATGCCTATTATTTATTTATTTAATTTTTTTTGAACGGCTTGTTAGTTGTTAGTGGTTTAGGTCCAGTAGTGACATACAATTGGGCAGTATGCTTGATCTTGAAACCCGCTTGATCCTCTTTTATCGCTTGAAAGGGTAAAAGTCGTGGATGAGACTCGAACTTGAAAAACGTTGGAAAAACTATATATTTTGTATCGTCGTTTTTTTCCCTGAGTATCATGCTATAATTTTAAATGTGTGATTGAAACCTAACGTAATTCTCATAAGTAAAGCACTTGTCCTTTTATTAACAATTGTTTGATAAGTTACACTTACTCAACCAGCAAAAATTACCCCGAATACATCTTGCACTGAGATTTTTTATCAATATAGTTCTGAGAAAAACAACACAACACATGGTTGTAAACAAGACTTAGCGGAAAAGGTTGTCAACTATGAGAATATGTAAAGTAAGCAAATCCAGAAAGCAGATCTGGTGTGGGCCCTACAGAGTCTTCAACTTGCGGTCGAGGGTCCCACAATTTTATAGATAAGTACGTGTCGAGTTATAAGTAGCTAGACAGCTAAGCACCTATCAACGTCCACCATGCAAGTTGCAAGTAGCCCAAACGTCATCGTTTTCTGGTTTCTGAAAAAATTAAAGTGTCGGGTTGTCATGTGCACCACACGACCACCATAACTTTTTGCTCTTTGTGGGACCCACATTGTGACGTGGCGACACAGGCTTGAAATAAGTTATTACGCTCTTTGGAAGAACAAAAGATTAAAATGATAAAAATCTTTCCTAAAAATCTTGCTCATTCTTTCTGAATCAAACTTCATGATTGTTAAAATCTCGATATTGATTTTAATATTTTAAAATTTTATGATGCTATATAGCAAAAACATTCTGACTTTACGTAGTACTTTGCAAACATAAAATCTCATACGATCTCGATCTTGACAATATTATATAAAGATTTAATCTGATCCGATCTTACTTTTCTCGAACAACAAACAAAAAAACTCCAAAATTATTTTTATTTTCGTTTTTTTTCCTTTTTTTTCTTTTTTTTTTTAACTTTAAAAAGCAACATGTTAATTTTATCAAAAAAAATAAAAATAAATATAATCATAATTTATGACAACATTTTCATAAAATATTCTTATAATCTTGCGTTTATGATATATAATAATTTGTAGATTTGTATAATATTAAGAACGTTATTAAAAAAATGCTATTATAGTATGATTTTAAGATCCTAATCCAATCTTACGATCACAATCTTGAAAAAAAAAAAAAAAAAAAAAACTATCCTAAATAAAATCCCAATTTTAAAAACCTTGACCAAAATGATAAAATTTGTCATAATAAGTTAAACATAAGCGATTCTGAGAATAACGTTTGTCCTTGCTTCTTTTTTGTAGAAAATGTAAAAACCCTAAAAAACAATAATTTGTTGAGAAATTTAATCATATTCATTTGCACATGATTAAATATACTTGTAAAAAAATATACTGCGTAATTTTTTGTTTCAATCTGAATAAACCTTTATAATACTGCGAGGTATGTTTATGTAAGAGCTAAAATTATATATTTGGTGAGAAAGTAAAACCTTCTTGAGCTGTTTATTCGCAAATAATTTGATAAAGTTTCACAAATTAGAGGACCATTGTGAATGAAGAATAAATAAAATAAAATAAAATAAAATATTCAGACAAAAAAAATAATGTGATTTCTAGCGTAAATCACATGTAAACCTCTATTTTAAATATGACTTTGTAAAACCAAATGTCCATAATCTAAAAAAATAGTTACACAATGTAGGATTGTAGGGGACATTGAATAACTAAGAATCCCATGAAAAAAATAAATAAATAAATAAATAAAAATTCACATGTAAATTGTTAGAAAAAATTAAATGCGATTTCTTCACATATGAAAATATTCACATGTGAAGAAATCGCATCTAATTTTATTTTTATCGTAAAAGTTCGTGCAAATTTCATTATTTTTTTTGAATTCTTTATTTACCAATATCCTATACCCTAGTAGAATTTTTCATATTTTTTAAACTTGTGGATAAAAAGGTTATCACGATATATATAGTTCTCATATGAACCCTCCTCTATGTCCCGCTTATCAAAAAGTTCTCATATTAGCTCAAAATAAAATAAAAAATAATAATAATAAATAAATAAATAAATAAATAAAATTAAAATTAAACATAAACAGCAACAAAAAAGTGTTCTATATGAACAAAAGATAAGCAATCCCAGACGCCCCATTTAGACATATGTCATCACTTTTGAGTTCTTTTATGTGAGATTCAAGTCGTATTAAAGATCCCAAAAGGTTCTCCAAGTTTTGAGTGACAGCTGAATTCACTTGAAGCAAACTTGATACTCGAACATCTGACCTTCTTATGACAAATAGGTCAACGTTGATTGAGCTCCACACCAATATATCAACAAGTAGGGCTAAAAAAGAATTCGAGGTTCAAACGCTGCCCGTTATAAATTCTAAGCTAATTTGATGACTTGGAACCCCACAATATTCCATTCGATCAAGCATGAAGTCTAGACGGACCATAAAATGGACCACAAAAAGAAGTAACAATGTATCGTGCCAACAAGTGCCTACATGGGACACCCACGGCATCATGGGGCTTGTGTCTAGTGGTAAAGGCTTAAGTAGTTAAGCGAGCCCAAGTGAGAGTAGTACCGGTTTGGGTGACCGACCGGGAAGTCCTCACTTGGGAACCACAAGCTCTAATGATATCAGGCGAATCGGGAATAGGAGTGGGGTTATCCCCTAAGAAGAGGCTCGTGGTTGGTATATCTGCCCGAGGATGCGACACTAACTCGAGCCAACAACTAACATCTAACAACTAACCCACCGTTCAAAAAAAAAAAAAAAAAAAAACATGGGACACCCACGGCAACCAATGAAATCTCCCCTACGTTCTCCAAAATAATTTCAAACAATTGCAGTCTCTTTCTTGCCGATACAAGCATCCAATATGATGGCGCTCTTCTGCAATAACCATACTCTTGCCGTGCAAACAGTTGAGAATTCAATATTATGAGTCGCAAGATATCAGATCGGTCTGAAAATGGTAAACAATATTTTCATACATTTATTACCCTATGTTAAAACACTAGCAAGCAAATACACGACAGCAAATGGCAAGGGGTGAATTTAATCAGAATGTAAAACTGGAAAATTACATTCAACCTCTGTGAAGCAAAAGCCAACCTAATACAAGTTATGTTAGAAAGAATACCTGAAACTAACAGCAAATGAAACAATTTGGTTTTTGCCGTGAAAATTAGTCTCGCTAAGCTTTACTAACCTCTACTGAGTTTGCGATATTTGGCAGAAAAACAAATTGTCAGAAAAGAGATAAAAAAAAATCAAGCTGAAGCTGTGGTTGAGTTTGTGTATTGAGTGGAACCGCCTCTTCTGCCACCACCTCTTCCTCTAGCCTGCTGATGATAACCTTCTCCACCACGTCCACCTGATGGGCCTCTTCCTCGACCTGAAAACTCACCGCGCCCACCACCATAGTCACTTCTACCATAGCCTCGCCCACTGTTAAACCCTCCAGCATGTCCCCTGAAACTGTCGCTTCGGAAACTACCTCGTCCTGAGTGGAAACGACCACGTCCAGTCCCAACTGCAAGAATCATGATTTAGCATTCAATAAGGCTTGGGTTGAAACGGGTCATCTATAGTTCGGATCAAAACAGGGGGTTGACCAGTACACTTTTTTAACTTTAAGAGAATTATGATAATAATCCAAATCTTTGTTTTCAAATGACCTAGGAGGTGGTATGCATCAAGAATAGACCAAAGGATTTGAACCCGTTTAACCATTCTCCATTACTTAATTGATTTTTTTTAAATCTGTTTGAGATTTAATAAAAAGACGCAAATAGATACATTCACTAGCAAATGGATCGAAATTGCAACCTATAAATAAAAATTATTAGAGACCAGTCATTAGATTGATAACTCTAATTTTCATTGAAACGACCAGAAAGCGACATGGTTTTTGCCTCAAAAGAGAAGGGGCATTATGAAGATAACAGAGAGAAAGGAGTAATTAAGTTTAACGTAGAGTAACAAAAAAAAGGTGAGCTATCTGACCTCGAGTTGTAGTTCTCTTTATCTCCACGATAGCATCTTTACCACCAATAACAACAGGAGAACTCTGCATGGGTAAGATTTATATCAAATCAGTGCTACTTAGCTAGAATATTATGTAAAAAGTGAGATATAAGGATAACTAAGAATATCATTAGCACTATACAAAAAGCATATAACATGAACCACCTCAGAAAAGGAAACAATAGCAGAACACTTAAGAGAGGTAGAACAGATATCAAAAGTTATTCATAAGAGTCAGTATTCTACAAGGACCACATTTTTATTGGAAACTTTGAATGGTAGAGTACAACCACTACTAGATGTGTATAAAGAACAAAAGTGGGTCTTGTAGTGCAACTTTGCGATTTTAGTAAGGTGATAAGAACCAAATCAGTAATAAGATGAAAAGAAAAAATAACAAGATAAATGGTCTATGTTAATGAGATAAAAACCGACCCCCCCAATGGTTTATATTAGTGATATAAACCGACTTCCCAATTGATAATCAAATCAATACTTGAATTCATGTTCAACATCCCTAATACCCATATAAAATGAAAGATACCTAATTCTACTTCTTGTTCTCCCAGAAATATACTTTCCTAATATAAATATAATCCTATTATATGGGACAATGCATCAATTACTCGGACAAATACTAGAATCTCTTGTGGTCACTTTTAAAGATACACCAGCTAATATCCATGAAGCACATTAAGATGCACACTATCATATCAACAGCAATCATAATTAAATCCTTCTTCACCAATAACCCATGGTATATAACATCACTGAATAACCCTCTTGTATTTCCTACTCTTTAATAAGACTCTCCTGCTCTAAGCTTAGGTTCCAGCCACTTTAATAAGACTCTCCTGCTGTCTATTCTGATGGGTTTAGGTGCCTTGAGTTTTATCATTTATTACATTTAAACTTCTGAAGAATAAATACGGAACTAGAGATAACAGATCCACGTTTCTTCCTTTTGCCTGTTTCCTCAACTTTATGCAAAGTCAATTTGGTGGTGGCAATCGTATTGAGGGTCTACTTTTTTCAAGGTTGTGATTTCGACGGAAATCCTGTTCTGATACAAGTTAATTATAACTAGTGAAACCAATTAGTTGGTCGTTAGTTGTTTAATCAAGTTAACTTTGTTGACGAAAATCTTTTCCAATATTTATTTGGGAATTGTTGACAGGGAATTGAAGTATAAGCACAAGGTCTTTAGTATCTGACATCAATATGGTTTCATGCTAAAAATAAGCTTCTCTTAATGTAATTCGTGTCAAATTTGTGTACTTCTTTACATCAGTTATCATTAGATGATGTTGAATCAGATCAGGCACAAACTTGTTTCAACCTTTATTGAAGGAAAATTGTCCACCTTAAAAAATGGATAGTAAATAGTTATAAACTTATACTCGTATACTAATCTTCCTACTTTAAGCTAGGTCTATTCTAAATAGTCCCAAAACAATTGACCACTATAAAAAGTGGATGGTTATATTTGACTAATTTTCCTATTAATTACTCTGATCAGTATCTTCTATCTATTGTGATTTTCAAATCAAATCACATCTCAAATGGGTGAGATTGGTACTATTTGCCAAGTAAAAACTGCATTACATCCACGTATCTAAATTGTGTATTTTTGGTTTTTGCACACTTATTTTGGGACATTAGGGAGTCATATGGAATTATTTAAAATAGTATTCACAAAACTGATTAACTGCAATTTTTATCAACGTTTACCGTCTCTCAAAGAAGAGTGCACAAAGGTTTGGATTTCTCCTTGTGATATTATAATCCAGAGATGACACAGAATCAGTGGATTTATAAGTGGGTATACCTGTCAAAATTTAGCTTTATAAGCCATGCAGTAGGATCTTGTAGTGACCTGATAAACAATTAGGTGACAGGCATCTTGATATACATCACACGGATTAGATAACCATACGGTCCAATCGATCAAATCTTTAACAGTCGTCGACGGAATGGTAGTCAAACAGAATTTAATAGAAAAAGTCACAGTACCAGTTATAACTTGCAAAATCTCGGCAAAATCTCGAAAATCTCAAAGATATCAAAATATCGGCAAAATCTCGGCCAATCTCGCCGAGAATATCGGCTCCGAGATTTTGAGCCAAGATTTTCCCAATGCCCGAGATCCGAGATCTCGACGAGCCGAGATTGACTACCCGGGATAAGAAATCATACCTACTTGTTCTTGTTAACATTTATACTTTTATAGACAAGTACCTTCCAGCATAATACACTTGGGATAATATGGAAAACTACAATCATCTGCTTGGAATAGCTTAGGATGCTAAAACCATTCATCATAACTGGGAGTGAGCTAAAAAGGCCACTATATAACTACTGTCTACCCATGTAAGTCGACGCAACTTGTATATTCCTATCTTACATCTTTAGAAATGCTTTCTGTAGAATTTACTTACACATTATGGAATAGAATATAATTTAGGCTAGTAGTAATGATAAGTAGCAGAAAAGTTTAGTCCGACAACTCTAAAAGCTCTCATCATTCTCATATAAGGTCAGCTATTGTAAAACAGGGAGCCACAAATGGTTTCTATTTACTTTCCAACTCATTTATCATCCATCCAACTCTAGGAAATTACAGTTGACCATGAACATCATTCAGCGTGACAAACAAATACGCAATGTGAGACATCTGGTAACAACCTAGTCCCCATATGTGTATATCTAGCGATGTCTCACTGACATTTACGTTAAATCTTAAACACTATTTTCATATATGCATAGAAACAAGACCATAAGCATATTATAACCACCTACCTTAGATTACCCAATATTTGCACTTGTGAATTTTGTAATCCAGTTTATTGACCTAAACGTTAAAATATGCCATGTTTCTCATGAATACAAATTTCCATGAGTTTGTTTCCATGTGGGTATTTGACCAGTTCCCATAACCTATTTTTTAAAGCTATCAAATATTGTGCCCAGAAGTATACAGCAGGTTCAAACTTTTTGATTTTTAAGGTATAAGCTTGTAGTTGAACTGTTCTGAGCGACCAAGCTTAAACCGTATAATAAACCATATATAGCTTATATTCAAAGTCGAAGTTTAGTAATACCTGAATTGCATTTTGCATGGAGCTGAGATCTTGAAATTCAACGAAGCCAAAACAGTATCCCATCTGCTGGTCAAATGAAAGTTAGTACAATACACCGTAAAGCAATTATCACAATATTATGTGTGTCAATTAGATTAACGGACCTTGTTACTTCTGACTTGGATACCTCCTTGCTTTATAGGTCCGAATTTCTTAAATTCGGTCTCAAGCTCTACTACTGTCGCATTTAGAGGCAAATTCCGGACATAAACGGAATGACCATCACCTACATGGAGTAAATTATAGCTCAGAATAGACATGACGATAGAAGTTCACTTGATACAACAATAACTAACCCGTCCAAGCATCTATTGTATCGCATTAGATGCCTATGGTAACAAATACATGTTAATGAGTTTTTGTTTTATAAAAAAAAAATATAAGAAACTGATCACATAATCAAAATAAACTAACCTTCATCATGAACATTGCTACTATTAGAACTAATGCTACTCGATGCAATAGGTGCAGTCACTTCTGTAGGTGGACCTTGTGACACAGTGGCTGCTGGTTTACTTTCAGTTTTTGTAGGTGTCGTCTTTAGAGTTTTAGCAGGAACATGTGCTTTAGCAGGCCCCTTCTTTGTCTGTGAGCTTAGAATTGACGCATAAGACTTTTTTGGAGTATCTTCGTCAGCAGTAGAAGAAATAGGTTCTAGCACAGGTGACATATTGTTCTCACTTGGATTGGGTTCAGGTCTCACTGAATTATTCTCATTGGCTGATGATCCCTCATTTTCCAAAACCTCTCGGGCTTCTTCCTCAACAATTGGCACTTTGTCTTTGTGAACACTCGCAAAGTCTGGTGATGGAGAATCAATCGTTCGTGGAGGATCTGGAAACAGAAATGTCAAAAATGTTTCAAAATTTCTGCCAAGTAAAAGCCAAGGTTGGTTGACAAAACACAAACATAAATAAAGATGCACCTGGGATCAAGGGCGTCGTTTGCTTATCTTCTATCACCTCAACCACCACAGGATTGTCCTCTATTGGCTTGCTTTCATCTACATACCTGAAGACATCATTAAGCACAAAGTAGCCCTTGTCTTGTGGGGCAAGGAAAAAAGTTTGTATGAACTTCCTTCTGCGGTTATCTTCCTTCCTGGTTAAGAATCCAGTTACTAAAACAATCACCCCGTCCTTGTAAGACTCCTGAGCATCAGCAGTCTTTATCTCGGCCTTGTAGGTAGTGTAATCCATTGAACATATTTTGTCATTAATACCCTGCTCCAATAAGAACAAGAAAATAAATGTTATGGCCTTTATTGGTAACACAGCTAAAAAGTATAAAAACTGACTTTGAACAACAACTAAACTACTCTGAGGTGGGTTTTAGTTAAGTTGCAGCAATCACTACTTGTGTGTGCTTGTTTAATAACTGTAGTTTTTTTGAAAAAGCGGTAAGCCAGTAACATGATCTCTTTATCTATGTTATTAAAATATAAACTACTAGTCTACTAGTATATCCTAGTTATCAATCACCAATGGCAGGATACTGAACTAGAAGGATGCAAAGATACACATTTTGCACTTCTAGTAATCACTGCAGAATAATAGTGATAGAAAATGAATAGTTGAAAACCTAAGCCCACTCATGCCTGTAGATCCTAGAAGCTTAAGACCTCCTATGTACAAAATTGATACAGAGTAAAGGAAACTTAATCGCAACCTGATGCTTTTGAACTCATCGGGCTCTTATCCATAAATGATGTATAAAGTTCCTTTTTCCTCAATGACCTTGTATTTTATAGTAAATGACTTTCAGTCTACTCAAATAAATGATTCATAATCTATATTAGGCATAAGGATAGCATCTGACTTCGAAGAGACTAGCATTAAATATTACAGGCTTCTTACGACAGTATCTTCAATAGCTACAGGTAATATTGGAGATAATCAAGAGTGGCCTAATAACCTTGTTATGAAATTTCCACCACGAGAAACTCTATATCCCCAAATCCTAAGATAGAAAAAAAGCATTGGCTTACAAACCTACGTTGTTAGTAACAATTTGTTACCCACATATTATTGTCAATGTTCATAATGGACAACCATTAGCAAAATCTTTACCAGAATTCATCTAACCCAAAATAATTGGATGTTGAGTGGGTTATCTCAAATCAAATGCCACACTTCACATTCAATAATTCAACATTGTGACTAGTGAGAGATTGCATTTATCTTTAGACAGAAGAACAATTGTTTTCCTGTAATTAATCCATCTAGCTCTAAAATATTGTGTCCGAACAAGAACCCCACCCCCACCAGCCTTAACCCTCACGGAAGGGCCAATGGAATGGTTGACCACATACATAATGGTAATATAACACCATATTATCGAAAACCAACTCTAATGTGTTGTAGATTAACGCACTATCTAGATTATTTCGAATATACAAATGGAAGTTTCGATATTACTAGTGTCCCGACCAACATCACAAGATTTGCATGAAACAAAGTATGCTACATCTGCCATGTACAGTTATGTAAAAACCAGCATCCAGGCACGATGTAAACAAAAAACTCTTTTTAAAACTCAAACTTTTCAGAGCACGTCAAATTTTAAAGAGAAAGTTGATGTTTGATTTTTAGTGATACGCTGATACATGTTCTCATCATTCATGAAACCAAACTCCATACAACATACTTAATAGATACAATTTCTTTTTCTAAAAGACTGACCTTGCTCCTTATATCATATAAGTTGGTCTGTAAGTGTTCAAGGATAAGGGACTGTAACATAACTAAATAGCAAATATAATCTCGATACAACTTACTTTCATGGTAGTCACGGTTATCATTTCACCATCTTCTTCTGGCCTGCTTATGAAACTCGGGTCCTGATAAAATTTGTGAACCATATCCGGGGAATGATGAAGTATATGGTAGTACTGCTCGACAAAGGCATTGCCAACCACTTGTACACTAGGAGTGGTTGATGGAGCATCAGCTTGTGGTGCCATCCTAATTCAATGTAACAATTTAACACCATGAAATTCTGTTAGTGAAGATTGACCCAAAAAAAGCCAGATGTTGGACCGACCTGATTCAAAGCCGTATGTGTATGTCTACCTATTATATCAAACTGATTACGAATATTTGGCTCAAGAACTTGCATAGAAAAATGCTAGCAGGACCACACTTTTAATAAAAATAATTCTCAATGTATATTTTTAGAATATTATTTAACTTTAATTTTTAGGGTCAATTTTAGTAGTTAGTTAGATTTCGCACAGGGCCTCCGCAAACTTAGAGATGGTGCCAGTCTGATTTAAAGAAAAACTCAAAGTGTAAACATATATAACGGAAGTGCTGCAAACCATGAGAGCAAAAGAATGTTGTCCAATTTATATCTGGAAACATATAAAGAAATGTAGATTCCAATACCGTGCAGCAAGTAGCAACACTAAAAGCAATAAGCACATAGATATCGGCTGAAATGAGATCAAAACTTACTCTACACTTGAACTACATAGCACTTAAACAATAAGCAACAAGACAACAGTTGAAAACTGAAGGTTGAATCCGTTGCATTACAGCATTAGGTTGTGTATGTAATAGTATTCACAAAATAGCAGTTGCAGTTTAATATATATTTAACGTTTTTTAACATTCCATTTTATTTCTAAAAGCCGGAATGAGGAAACATCATTTTCTAGAGCACAAATGTTCCTCTATCTTGCCTCGTATGTGTAATTTAGAACCTTGTTTTTCAGTCATAAGTGGACATATTAGACCATTTTGAGGGTATGATTGTCGAATGTAACCTTTTACTTCATCACTTTAAATGATAACAATTTGCCCATCCCTTTGTTTCTGGTAACCATGGTGTTCGACTAAATCTTACAAGGTCCAACCTATTTCTACTCTTCTTATTGTAATTTTTATATCAGCTTGCTGGAGTAGAGGCAGGGGCGGATCCATGTATAGTCCAGGGGTAGCGGTCGCTACCCCTGAACTTTTACCCGGTAGTGTAATTTTTGGCGATTTTTTACGTTTTTTGGCCATTTTTGGCCATTTTTTGGCGATTTCGCTACCCCTGAAACAAATTTTCGCTACCCCTAAACAAATTTTCGTATTTCGCTACCCTGACAGAAGCTCCTAGTTCCGCCGCTGAGTAGAGGTACGGCTGTCTACATCGTACCTCCCTCGTAGCCGCTATGGCGGGATTCAGCATTAATTAATAATTACAATACAATAGACAAAACAAAACATCAAACACCTTAAAAACACACAAGATCCAATAACCCTAACTAGTGACAAATGTAGTTTAAGGTGATTTAAAATAAGAATAATAATAATAATGATTGATAGAAGTTACCTTGGTGATGAAGACGAAAATGAAGATCAGCAGATGGTGACTGGGATGATTATGAAAGATTGAGACACAACACGGTTTCGAGGAGGAACAATATGATATGTCTTCTTTTAGGTTTGGTTTTAATGCGTCAATTAGTAGTAACTAGGTTTCCTATTTCTTCTTTTTAATTTCTGAGAAATCTCATTTCTAATCGTTTTAACTTTTAAGAATAAATTATATTGTCCGTGCGGGTTTGTTATTATTATTTTATTATTATTATTATTATTATTATTAAAAACATCACTTTCATTAGAAACAAAACTATAGGATTGCAAAAAATTAGTGGGGAGCCTCGAAACTATCTGGGCCCCCACACCTTTAGCAATGGCAAAGTTAATCCTACTGAAGATATGAATAGCAGCACGCGCTCCAATGTCTTGAGTAATGGAGAACTTCCTGATCTGTTTTAGTAAGGTCACCGCATCAGTCTCAAGTTCACCCAGAGAGGAAAATGAGAAGGGGAGGAACCTATATCCAATCTCCGTACACTTAGCCCTACACTTAGCCTTATTATTATTATTATTATTATTATTATTATTATTATTATTATTATTATTATTATTGTACGTTGTCAGTCCTTATTGCTAACTGTTGTTATATTCTCTGTTAGCTCACAATCGTCAAGTAGCAACGTTAGTCCACTAACCAAACGATCATTTGTAGTGTTAGTCCTTTATACTAACAGCCGTTTCTAATTAACTCAAATTTTGATTTTTATTATTTTCGCTCGTTTTCTTACGTTTTCACCAGTTTTCATGATTTTTTTTTTTTTTTTTTTTTACGTTTTTATACGTTTCCGTCCGTTTTATACGTTATAGTCCGTATTTATACGTTTTCATATGTTTTTCTTACATTTTTATACCTTTTCATAAGCTTTTATCCGTTTTTATACGTTTTTGTTTTTTTTATACGTTTTCCTCCTATATTTACGCTTTTGTCCGTTTTTCTTACATTTTCATCCGTTTTTATACGTTTTCATCTGTTTTTATACGTTTTCATCCGTTTATAGACGTTTTCGTTCACTTTTGTATGTTTGATGAGTGTCTAAATACTCATCATTTTATACCAATCTGAGCTGCCAAAACATCCAAAAACACTCAAATATGCATCAAAATACTTAAAATATCATAAAAGTGTGTTTTATATGTTTCAAATGCAAAAAATCAAAAACAGATGAAAAATGTACAAAAGTTTGCATAATTGGCAGTTTCAGTCCCTCAAGTTTCATAAATTGGCAAAACTAGTCCCTGAAGGTTTAAAATGGAATAAAAGTCAACTTAAGTCCATGGGAAGTCAAACTTATTCACAAATGATCCCTGGATAAAAGTTTACACAAAATGGCAACTTTTACCCCTCAAGTTTCAAAATTGGCAAAACTAGTCCTTGGGTTTTAAAAATTGGAAAATATCAAATATTACCCTTGTACTATTCACATGTGACAATTTAGACCCTTTTGATAAACTTTTGGGAAATTACAATTTTACCCTTCAACTTTGGTGAAATTACATAAATGGTCCCCGGGTGATTTAAAAATGGAATTTTACAACTTTGGTCCTTGTACTAATATTATTTGGCAGGTTTAGTCCAATGAAGTGAGTTTGACATAATGGCAAACAAGGCCCTTCAAGAATTCAGAAATTACAATTTTAGTCCTTGGACTTTACAAGCTTAAAAATCTATCCGGACCCTTAATAAATAACAAAACCAAATCCAATCCAAATAAACAAACAAACCAGCCCACTCCCTAGGCCCATACATCAACCAGGCCAACACCCTTTTAAATATAAAACCAGGGTCAAACCCTTTGACCCCGCCATACCACCAACACTGTTCACCTCCACCTCACACAGCAAAACCACCCTCCACCTAGCCTGGTTTCACCACCACTTGACTCCTCCCTTTCACACCATGTCCCCTCCACCTCCACATCCTTCCAAGCACCCTTAATTGCCCCTAAAAACCCTCCACGCTACCAGAACCACTTTTGGCGCCAAAAGGTGTTTAAACGGCCAAGATGATTTGCAGAGATCCAATGGCTACAAATTGTGATGGGATTTATTGAGTGGTCACCAAGGAACTCAAAGGCTATAAAAAGAGAAGAAGGAGCAGAGGAATAATCACTTTGGAATAGCCATAGTCACGTAGTGTAACTTAAATTATTGCTTTCTTTAAATTAATGTCATTTACAGTTTTAATTAGTGTAATGATCCTTAAATTAGTGTAATGGAACTTCAATTTCAGTTTAATTGCAAGTTACTTTTGAAATTCATGTCTTTCATATTTGTACCATTTTAAATTTCATGTCTTTTAATTTATTGTTGGTTATAGTTGTTTAATGGATTCATTATGCCATATAAGCTCCTGACAAAAGCTTTAAAGCTTGTAGAAACCTTTAATCAGTTATAGTCTTTAAAATTCAAACGTCATTAAAAAATTCTAGAAAATCAATGAAAATCCAAAAATCTGTGTTCTTGGGTGATACTGCAAGGAACATGGTGAATTATGGAGTTCCATGGGTATTAGTGCCTCATGGGAGGCTTTAGGAAGTAACTTTGTCACTTGGTTCTTGGTTCTCAGTCTCATGCTCTTGTAAGCTCATTTTTTTTTTTTACCATTTTTGCATTTCACATTCCTAGCCTTTAATATGCCTTAATTTTCATGTTTCTGTGTTTAATTATTGTTATTTAATTATATTATAGCTTAATCTTAGGTTGTTATGTTTTGGAATTTAATTATGCTTGAGATTTCATTTTGACTGTCAATATATTCATTTTTGACAATCCTAGGTTTAGACACTTGTGACTACTTGTTTATACTCAAAAGGATCTTATTTGACAAATATAGATCCCTGGATTTGATGAAATGTGTTTATACAGTCATATGTAATGAAAAGCTCAATTTGGTTCCATTTAAGGGGTGTTTGGATTTAATAGTTGAACTGAGTTTAGGGTTATTTATTGTGTTGTTCTTGTTTGATGTATGTTATATATGACTAATTAGACTCAGTAAAACCTTAACCAAGTGGTATTGCAAGCAAGAAAGTCAAATTGACACTTGATCTTCTAAGTTTGAGTACTGTGAGGTTGTTAGACCATATAAACTGGCATATTAGCTTAAATGTTGTTAATCTAGACTTATTTCATGTTCTTATAGCTTAACATAACTTATTTAATCAGTAGATTAGGTTATAAATTCATTTAAGTCAACTTAGCTTTATAATGAGAAAAGTCAAAAATAATCTTGTTTCAGAAAATCCAAAAATAGAAAGAATTGTTTTGAATTTTGTGATTGAATTGAGACTTTGAGCTTTTCACAAGTCGTAGTCTATCAGCTCATCTCTCAAAACCCACCGTTAGCTTATTTTTAGGATTTTTATTTTAGCTTATGCAATAACTTATTTAGACTTGCAGGGCAAGATGATGCCCTGCACCAGGGCATCTTTTGTTTTTGGTCAAACTTTCAAACCCCCCTCCAGGGTGCAAACCAAAACATTAGGTCTTGGTTTTTAGCTTTTTGGAAAGCCCTTCAGTAGTTCTTTTAGGAATAATCATAAAATTGGATCTCAGTTCTTATTAGGATAGCTTATTTAGCCCTTGAAGTTTGTCTTATTTTGGTATGTGCACTGAGCACTCAGTATTGACCACCAACTTCAATAGACCATAGCTTATTCAATAGTGGACCCCACCATGTGCTTATTGACTTTTTAGGAAGCTAATAAGCTCATATCTTAGGGTAAGTGCTTATTTATTAGTTTGTAGCTTAAATAGATAGCTTATCACACCAACCTTACTTTGTTCACCTAAGCCATATACACTGAAGCAAACAGTGTATTTGGGCCTTTTTCATAAGCCCATAAAAAGCTCCTCACTGAGCTTGAGAGTGTGAGCTTGGCTTTTCATAAAGCCAAGCAAGTCAGCTTATAGTCTCAGTGCTTGTTGAACTATTAGAAGCTTATTAGATAAGTTAAGTAGAGCTTGTTATTTGCATCATTTATTGAGTTTACTGAGCATTCAGTATACTCATGCCATTTTCATAAGCTTTTCAAAAGCTCATTAGTGATCTATAGCTTATGTGGTTTAGTTTTATTTGAAGCTTAACTACCCAACTATTGGATCCTATTCCTTAAATTCACCTTGTAGCTCATTTACTAGGGCTGCAATAGGCTTTAACTTATCACCAAAATGAAAAGTATACTGATCACTCAGTATACTTAACCAAACTCACCATACTTCATAAGCTTGCAAAAAGCTTATTAGTGGGACCCAGCTGGTAAAATTTAGTTCCAAGTGGAGCTTTTCCACTAGCTTATAGGATCCAGTGCTTATTTCCCACCTTGTAGCTTATCTAATAGAGTTGCAAGGAGCTCTTTGTTTGTCCCATTCTTGATTACACTGAGCAATTCAGTGTAATCAAGCCCTTTTCATAAGCTTCTCACAAGCTCTCCTGTGGACCTCTGATGAGTGTGTAAATACTCATCATTTTTACCATTTCTGAGCTGCCAAAACATCCAAAAACACTCAATAATGAATCAAAATAGTGAAAATATCCCAGGAAAGTGTTTTACATGTCTCAAATGCAAAAATACCAAAAACAGATGAAAAACGCACAAAGTTTGCATAATTGGCAGTTTCAGTCCCCCAACTTTCAAAAGTTGTCAAATCTAGTCCCTGGTCATTCTAAAAACTTGAAAAAGTCACCAAAGGTCCTTATAAATCAAAAAGTTACATAAATAGTCCTTTGGTGAAAAGTTTCACAAAATGTCAAGTTTAGTCCCTGAACTTTGAAAATTGTCAAAAATGGTCCCTGGGATATGAAAAACTTTGAGAAAAACAAATTTTGTCCTTGCACTAACCTTTTATGACAGGATTGGTCCTTGGTGGAAAGTTTGGTGAAAATTACACAAATGGCCCCTGAAGTTTGAAAGTTTGACGGTTTCAGTCCCTGGTGAAAATAAACCTGAAAATTCATGCCAGGACCTTATACTATTCATGATTTGGCAAAATACATCCTTGGAATCACTTTGAAGAAATGTCAAAGTCTAACCCTCAACTTTCAGTAAATGGCAAAAATGGTCCTTGTGTGAAATAAAACCTAACCGGATCCAAAATAAATAATACTACTCCATCTACTAGTCCAAGTCCATTCCATAGCCCACCCAATTCCCTTATCTTGGGCCCAAGATTATACCAGCCTACACCACAAACCCAAAATACCCTTTAATAATTTTATCCGGGTCAAATGTTTGACCTGGTCAATACCAGTCAAACAACCAAACCACCCCACTTTCCCCGTTTCCCTCTCACCCAGAAAACCGCCATGGTTTTGCAGATACCACCACCACTTGCCTATCCCATCACCACCGCCCAACCCACTACACCTAACATCTCATCCGCATTAAATGCCACCCCTTGTCTAAACAGTCCAAACTTCCCTACCCAGTTTTGGCGCCAAAATCCATTTTAAAGGTGGAGATCAATTCAGAGTTAATCAACGGCCAAGATTAGATGGGATATGCTCAGAAAGGCTCAAGGAACCCTAATCAAGGGCTATAAATAGAAGAAGAGTGCAAGATGAAGCTGTGTTAGTCTTTTTAGTGTATTATTAGTCGTAATAGCTTATTTCTCAATTGTAGTTTAGCAAGAAGCTTTTAAGCATTTGTTTTAAGCAATTCAGTGTATTATCACTCTTTTCAAGTTAATATAAACAAGTTTCTTCTATTTCTGTTGTTTATGCAAATTTTAATTTTCATACATTAGATTGATCATAGGCTGCTAGTGTTTGAGATTGTTTCATGGACTGAGTTAGGATCACATAGGCTCCAATAAGCTTATTAAAGCTTTAGAGACTTTAAAACTCGGTTATATTAGAAGAAAAATCAAAAATCTAAAAATGGTCAACCATGGTCAACTGTTGTGTTTAGTCTTTGATTTCAGGTATTAGTGATCAAGCTTGGAGCTGGATTGGCCTATCTAAAGATAGGCTTCTGTGGAGAAGCCCCTTGTTCAAGCTAGAGGTTTGTTTGTAAGCTTTTGCTCATTTAAATTTTCCACTAAATACCTAGTTTAGCTTCTAATTATCTGTTTGCTATTATCTGTTAATCTGTGTTCATTTGTGTTGTTTGAGTATTGTTTAAGTAGTTTGTAGCTTGGTAATCATAGCTTGTTTGTTAAAGTAATTAGTTATTTGAAATTAGAGGTTTAACTGTCTCATTGGCTTTGGTATTCAATTTATATGAGTATTGTGATAATCTGATTCCTAAGTACTTAAACCAGTTAATCTAAGTCATACTTGTTGTTTGGGATTAAGCTTGCACCTTCTAGTGACCATCTGTCTTGAAAATCATCAAACAGTCCACATTTAGGGGTGTTTGGATTTAGTAAATCAATTGTGTTGTGAAGGTTCTTGGTTGGCAACTTTGTGCAATAACTTTGTCTCAGCATCAAAACAGTTCATACAAGTCTTAAAAATTGGGTGATATTGAACAAAAAGTCAAAATCTCAAGGAATTAACTCTCACAGTTAACTGTGAAGAGTTTTTGAACACAAAATCATCTCATTAGCTTAAAAAGTTGTTAAGATAGATTAGAATAGCTTAAGTACATCTTATTACATAACTTTGAATCAGTAATGATCATTGGAATCTCAAAAAAGTCAAAACTTGTGATTTCATCAAAAGTCAAAATTCATATCCTCAGATTTTTGCAAAATTTCCAAGTACAATTGTGATTTGTGTGATGGGAGTTAAGGGTTGAAACTTGTTGTAGTCAGAGTTTATTAGCTGATCTATAAGCCCCAATTTTTTCTTAATTTTTGTGAAAGTTTGAGTGGGTCCCACAGACCACCAAAGTGAGTTGTAGGGCAAGGTTCTGCCCTGTGCATAGCAGATCTCACCCACACCACCACCTTAAGTGGTGGCTGCAGCCCATCTCAGTGGACCACACTTGCTAAACTTGGTCCCATTGAACCCCCTCCTACCAGGGTGCATACATTGACCCTTGGTTTGACCTAGGACCCAGTGGACCCCACCTAGTTTAGTCCCCAAAGTCTGTCCCATTCTGTGGCCATTCTCAGTTTAGCTCAAGTGCTTATTTGGACTTCAACAGCTTATTTGTGCTTAGCCCTTGTTATTTCTAGCTTATTTGAGTTTGCTAAACTTGTTTGTACTCTTTTTTACCATTTTGGACCCCACCATCAGTCATTTGACCTTATTTGACCACACAGTCAACCAAAGTCAACTGTATAAGCCAAGGGGGTGCTACTGCTTATTTATAAGCAATTTTCAAAAAGTGGTTTTACAAAAGTTTGTTATTTTCAGTGGTAAAATAAGTGTGTAAAAGAAAATCCAAGAAAAAACCAAGTTAAAATAAGTGATAGTTTCTATTTAATTCAACTTAATTTTAATTTTCACTTTTAGATTTTAATTAAGTAATTAGTGTTTTTATATTTTTAGTAATTACCTTATATAGTAAAGTAATTTTAGTAATTTTTTCAGATTTTTATTTTGTCATTTAGTATTAATTAGATTTAATTTTAGTTTTCTTTATTATTAATTAATATTAAGTATTAAATCTCATATTTAGTTTTTATAAAGTAAAACTTAGTTTTTATATTTTTCCTAGCTCTAATATAGTATAATAGACTTTTAGAAAATATATTTTTGAATTCTACTGTTCATTTTCCATTTTTCTTATTTTAATTTTTTAAATTAGACTTAAGTCAATTAAAAGGTAAATAATTAGTGGATTAATCTTAAAACATAATTTTTAGAGTTTTTATAATTTTGTAGGATTCCTGTGATGGTTAAGTAATTTTGTAAATTTTATCTTAATTTTCTAAGTTAATTTAGTATTAATATTAATTAAAAGGAATTTAATTAGTTTAATTAAGTTAAATAGTTTTTAATTAATAAAAAACCCATAAAAAGACAAAAATATTTATTTTTATTTTTTATACTTTCTTCAAGTTCTAATTTAAGTTTAGAAATTGTTTTTGCAACTTTTTTAGTTTAATTTGTAATAGTTATAATTATTAGTTAATTTAAATTAGATTTAAATTAGATTTTTAAATAGTTTAATCATTTAAATAATATTTAAATAGTATTTTAATCACTTTTATAATTTCATTTTCATTTTTAAATTTAAGTTTCAAAAAAGTGTCAAAAGCACCCCCTGTAGTTTGTTAAATACCAAAATCCCACTTTTTCAGTCCGATTACGTAAATCTGAATTGTGAATACGTGCATATAATTGTATATCTGATTTTTGTGAATATTATATCTGTGTACAAATACCATCATAACAGTAGCAATATCAACTCCACATCATCTGGCTACTGTCCTCAGTGCCACTTTCTCACAAACGATTCTCAAAAGAACCATTTCAATCTCGTTGGGACTTTAACGACCCGGGGAAACACTATACTATCCACGGAGTATTGATTCTAGGCTGTCTTTGACTTTTTGACCCTGGTCAATAATATCTGACGGTTTAGACCCAATCAACCTCACAGGGTGAGTTTTGGCTTTTTGAAAAGCCAACCACCCCTACTTGCTACTCAAACTCTTAATTTTGCCTTTGGAGCTTATTCATTAAGCTGAAATTGCCAAATGATTTAGTTGCAGGGGTGTTTGGAATAATGTGTATTGGGAATAGCTTATTTGCTTATTACAAGCTTATAGGTGAAATCCAGTACATAAGCTTGTGTATACTTATTCATTACACATGTACAAACACATTTCTACCTTTTGTTTTCAATGTATAGCTTTTCCAAGCTTATTCCAAGCTTATGAGTCCACTGTGAGCCCAAAAGCTCAATTGAATGACTCATAAGCCCACGAATGACTTATTTTTAGGTTCTAAAGTTTCATTATTACCAAACATGTATAATATACAGTATATGTATAGTTTCATAAAAAGAAAATCCAAAAAGAAGCTTTAACACTAAGTGATAGCTTCTATTTAGAAGCTTTATGGCTTAAAAGCCATCTGTTAAGGAAATAAGCTCTCACACAACTTATTTCCAAGTTTTGAAAAAGTTAGCTTTGTTAAAGTTTCATAATTTAGCTTGTTATACAGTTTTGCAAAAAGAAAAACACAAAAATAAAATAAAATAAAAAAAATGGGTGTGTGTGGGAGTCGAACCTGAGACCTTTGGCTAGTATACATGCATAAGACACACACCCCTTCCATATGCTCTGGGGCACCAGTTCCGTTTACTCATGCACAAACAATATACTTAATATGGTTTTGGGTATAATAAGCTTATTTGGACTGTGTAGCTTATTCCAGCTTATTGGAATAAGCTGATGACCCCTACTTATTTTTCCTACATTCCTTATAAATAAATATACTTTCTGTAATTTTTTTACATTTTTTACTGTTCATTAGATAGTTTTTAGATTTAATTTTAATTTAATTAGTTTAAATGAAAAAGCCAAAAATAAATTAGTTCTAGTATTTAAATTTTATCCTAGATAATTTTTTATAATTTTTCTAACTTTATTAAGTTATTTAGCATATGTAAAAATTACTTTTGCAATTTTCACTTTTAGTTTTCTAATTTTTAGATTTAAAATTACTATATTTAGTTTTTAATTAACAATTAAGTTTTAAATTGTATAATCAGTTTTTATAAAGTAGTACCTAGTTTTTATATTTTTCCTAGCTTATATATAATATAATATAATTTTAGAATTTTTTCTAGAATTTTTACTGTTCATTTTCTATTTTTTATAATTAAATAGTTTAATTAGATATTAATTAATAATTAGAATAATAATTAGTAAAATAGTTTAAAAATACATAAAACTAACTTTTTATAATTTTTTAGGATTCCTGTGATGGTTAACAAGATTTATAAAAATCTTCTTAATTATCTAAGTCTTTTTAATATGTGGAATATTTTAAATCATTTTAGTTAGTTAAATAATAAATAAATAGTTTTTAATTAATAGTAATTACATAAATACTTGTAAAAATCATTTTAATTCATAATTAATTTTCTTTTATTATGAGGATCACAAAAATATAAATTTCACATTTGTGGGGTTTGTATTGATCAGTTTTCAGTTTTATTTTTGGTACGTAGACGTTTAATTTAATTTAAACGTACAATTTTATTACTTTTCATATTTTTAGGTTTTGTTAAATAAGTTTGTAATTAATAAATAAATATTTTAAGTTTATTTAATTTGCATTTAAGCCCCTAAGGCATGCAAATTCCTACTATAGTTATATTTGTTGATTTGTTTTATACGTTTACGTTTATTTTAACCTAAACGTACGTTTGTAAATCCTTTTACATTTTAGGGTTTCTGATTGCACATTTTTACTGAAATAGCTGTGACAAAGAGCTATTTACTATTCACATTCCTAGTGTTAGTCAGTCAGATTCTTGATTTTATATATAAACTTCACCAGATCACAGATTCGTTGTATTACAGATTTCACACCTCGTTGGGACATAACGACCTAAGAACATTCTATACTCCTTGTTCATAACTGCTTTTCCTCCCGGGCTGTCTGGCTTTTAGTACCAACCATTCACAAGTGGTTGGGAAATAAAGTTGGTTGGTTTGGGAGGAATCAAAATTTGGCGCCGCTGCCGGGGAGGCTGTGCTGCGTATAACGAATTTGCATTTGGTTGAAATATCTATCCTTTGTATATATTATATATAATATCATATTTCAAATTTCAAAAATATATAAAAATACAAAAATATTTTCCTTTTCATAACACACAACTTGCCCAGTTTGATAAACTCCCTCAGTTACAACATTTGGTTGTTGGCTGTTTTGAACACAATTTGGTAGACGTTACAAACCTAGATTCCATTTTAAGGGGCGGAAACGCGCAGTTTGTTAACTCCTCTATTGAGAACGTTTGATCGTTCAGTTGTCGGATTCCAGTTGCTGAGCTTTGTCAAGCCTAGATTCCCTTTCGAGGGGCGGTTGTTATGATTTTTCTTTTCTCTGTATATATATATATATATATATATATATATATATATATATATATATATATATATATATATATATATAAAGACAAAAATACAAAAACATTATAAAATAAAAATACCAAAAAGATTCTCCTTACCTTACTATTTATAATTCTGTGAGTGGACCCCACTCCAATTTCTCATCCAAACTGTGAGTGGCAATCCCACTCTATTTCCCCATGGACAATTTAATTCGGGGTCGAGTCAAGCTAGCGACTCGGTAATCAAAAACAGTAGCATTAACATGGGTTTTCACCCGTGTGTACCACCCAAGTGTGGGGGTATGCCCCACATGTTGTATATATTTTGAAAATGAAATGAAAAATTGTAAATACAGAAAAATAAAATAATTGTTGTGTTATCCTACTTAGCTTTAAAATGTTATCTTTTTACGTTCAAGGATTCGACATAATAGTCGGGACTTTGAATATTGAGAACAATATTCATTTCTAAGTGTGGGGGGGAAATTCTGGTGAATTTGATCGATTATGTACCCTTTTATGCCCTTTTTCCCCAAAATAGCCAAAATTTTAAAAATTTTCACTTAGTGGAAGTGCTTTGCACTAAACACAACAAATGGTAATCAATCCACCATGTCTTAACCACATAAGGATTGGCTAATCCAGGAGCAAACGGTTCTTGGTAAAGATATCTCAAACCCGTTGATGGCTTGCAATTTGCCCAAAATTGTATGGTTCCTCAACTCGCCATATCCTAAAAAGCGATTGAGTTGGCTAGCCCGCAAGATTATGGCTTGTGGTAAAGGCAGTGGAAAAACCATAATTGGTAATCAGCTCACCAAGATATTGACTATTCCATCAAGAGTTGGCTAGTCCAGAAGCAAACGGCTCTTGGTAAAGATATCTTAAATCCGTTGACAGCTGGTGGTTTGCTCAAAATCACACGGTTATCAGGTGTACCACAATTCTCACACCTGGCTACTCCAGAAGTAATGGCTTTTGGTAAAGAGTTTTTCAAATCCATTAAGTTTTTCTCAAAAGATTGCTAGGGACTAACAATGTTTTAGTGTGGGGGATTGATGAGTGTCTAAATACTCATCATTTTATACCAATCTGAGCTGCCAAAACATCCAAAAACACTCAAATATGCATCAAAATACTTAAAATATCTTAAAAGTGTGTTTTATATGTTTCAAATGCAAAATAATCAAAAACAGATGAAAAATGTACAAAAGTTTGCATAAGTGGCAGTTTCAGTCCCTCAAGTTTCATAAATTGGCAAAACTAGTCCCTGAAGGTTTAAAATGGAATAAAAGTCAACTTAAGTCCATGGGAAGTCAAACTTATTCACAAATGATCCCTGGATAAAAGTTTACACAAAATGGCAACTTTTACCCCTCAAGTTTCAAAATTGGAAAAACTAGTCCTTGGGTTTTAAAAATTGGAAAATATCAAATATTACCCTTGTACTATTCACATGTGACAATTTAGACCCTTTTGATAAACTTTTGGGAAATTACAATTTTACCCTTCAACTTTGGTGAAATTACATAAATGGTCCCTGGTTGATTTAAAAATGGAATTTTACAACTTTGGTCCTTGTACTAATATTATTTGGCAGGTTTAGTCCAATGAAGTGAGTTTGACATAATGACAAACAAGGCCCTTCAAGAATTCAGAACTTACAATTTTAGTCCTTGGACTTTACAAGCTTAAAAATCTATCCAGACCCTTAATAAATAATAAAACCAAATCCAATCCAAATAAACAAACAAACCAGCCCACTCCCTAGGCCCATACATCAACCAGCCCAACACCCTTTTAAATATAAAACCAGGGTCAAACCCTTTGACCCCGCCATACCACCAACACTATTCACCTCCACCTCACACAGCAAAACCACCCTCCACCTAGCCTGGTTTCACCACCACTTGACTCCTCCCTTTCACACCATGTCCCCTCCACCTCCACATCCTTCCAACCACCCTTAATTGCCCCTAAAAACCCTCCACGCTACCAGAACCACTTTTGGCGCCAAAAGGTGTTTAAACGGCCAAGATGATTTGCAGAGATCCAATGGCTACAAATTGTGATGGGATTTATTGAGTGGTCACCAAGGAACTCAAAGGCTATAAAAAGAGAAGAAGGAGCAGAGGAATAATCACTTTGGAATAGCCATAGTCACGTAGTGTAACTTAAATTATTGCTTTCTTTAAATTAATGTCATTTACAGTTTTAATTAGTGTAATGATCCTCAAATTAGTGTAATGGAACTTCAATTTCAGTTTAATTGCAAGTTACTTTTGAAATTCATGTCTTTCATATTTGTACCATTTTAAATTTCATGTCTTTTAATTTATTGTTGATTATAGTTGTTTAATGGATTCATTATGCCATATAAGCTCCTGACAAAAGCTTTAAAGCTTGTAGAAACCTTTAATCAGTTATAGTCTTTAAAATTCAAAAGTCATTAAAAAATTCTAGAAAATCAATGAAAATCCAAAAATCTGTATTCTTGGGTGATACTGCAAGGAGCATGGTGAATTATGGAGTTCCATGGGTATTAGTGCCTCATGGGAGGCTTTAGGAAGTAACTTTGTCACTTGGTTCTTGGTTCTCAGTCTCATGCTCTTGTAAGTTCATTTTTTTTTTTTACCATTTTTGCATTTCACATTCCTAGCCTTTAATATGCCTTAATTTTCATGTTTCTGTGTTTAATTATTGTTATTTAATTATATTATAGCTTAATCTTAGGTTGTTATATTTTGGAATTTAATTATGCTTGAGATTTCATTTTGACTGTCAATATATTCATTTTTGACAATCCTAGGTTTAGACACTTGTGACTACTTGTTTATACTCAAAAGGATCTTATTTGACAAATATAGATCCCTGGATTTGATGAAATGTGTTTATACAATCATATGTAATGAAAAGCTCAATTTGGTTCCATTTAAGGGGTGTTTGTATTTAATAGTTGAACTGAGTTTAGGGTTATTTATTGTGTTGTTCTTGTTTGATGTATGCTATATATGACTAATTAGACTCAGTAAAACCTTAACCAAGTGGTATTGCAAGCAAGAAAGTCAAATTGACACTTGATCTTCTAAGTTTGAGTACTGTGAGGTTGTTAGACCATATAAACTGGCATATTAGCTTAAATGTTGTTAATCTAGACTTATTTCATGTTCTTAAAGCTTAACATAACTTATTTAATCAGTAGATTAGGTTATAAATTCATTTAAGTCAACTTAGCTTTATAATGAGAAAAGTCAAAAATAATCTTGTTTCAGAAAATCCAAAAATAGAAAGAATTGTTTTGAATTTTGTGATTGGATTGAGACTTTGAGCTTTTCACAAGTCATAGTCTATCAGCTCATCTCTTGAAACCCACCATTAGCTTATTTTTAGGATTTTTATTTTAGCTTATGCAATAACTTATTTAGACTTGCAGGGCAAGATGATGCCCTGCACCAGGGCATCTTTTGTTTTTGGTCAAACTTTCAAACCCCCCTCCAGGGTGCAAACCAAAACATTAGGTCTTGGTTTTTAGCTTTTTGGAAAGCCCTTCAGTAGTTCTTCTAGGAATAATCATAAAATTGGATCTCAGTTCTTATTAGGATAGCTTATTTAGCCCTTGAAGTTTGTCTTATTTTGGTATGTGCACTGAGCACTCAGTATTGTCCACCAACTTCAATAGACCATAGCTTATTCAATAGTGGACCCCACCATGTGCTTATTGACTTTTTAGGAAGCCAATAAGCTCATATCTTAGGGTCAGTGCTTATTTATTAGTTTGTAGCTTAAATAGATAGCTTATCACACCAACCTTACTTTGTTCACCTAAGCCATATACACTGAAGCAAACAGTGCATTTGGGCCTTTTTCATAAGCCCATAAAAAGCTCCTCACTGAGCTTGAGAGTGTGAGCTTGGCTTTTCATAAAGCCAAGCAAGTCAGCTTATAGTCTCAGTGCTTGTTGAACTACTAGAAGCTTATTAGATAAGTTAAGTAGAGCTTGTTATTTGCATCATTTATTGAGTTTACTGAGCATTCAGTATACTCATGCCATTTTCATAAGCTTTTCAAAAGCTCATTAGTGATCTATAGCTTATGTGGTTTAGTTTTATTTGAAGCTTAACTACCCAACTATTGGATCCTGTTCCTTAAATTCACCTTGTAGCTCATTTACAAGGGCTGCAATAGGCTTTAACTTATCACCAAAATGAAAAGTATACTGATCACTCAGTATACTTAACCAAACTCACCATACTTCACAAGCTTGCAAAAAGCTTATTAGTGGGACCCAGCTGGTGAAATTTAGTTCCAAGTGGAGCTTTTCCACTAGCTTATAGGATCCAGTGCTTATTTCCCACCTTGTAGCTTATCTAATAGAGCTGCAAGGAGCTCTTTGTTTGTCCCATTCTTGATGACACTGAGCAATTCAGTGTAATCAAGCCCTTTTCATAAGCTTCTCACAAGCTCTCCTGTAGACCTCACAGGGTGAGTTTTGGCTTTTTGAAAAGCCAACCACCCCTACTTGCTACTCAAACTCTTAACTTTGCCTTTGGAGCTTATTCATTAAGCTGAAATTGCCAAATGATTTAGTTGCAGGGGTGTTTGGAATAATGTGTATTGGGAATTACAAGCTTATAGGTGAAATCCAGTACACAAGCTTGTGTATACTTATTCATTACACATGTACAAACACATTTCTACCTTTTGTTTTCAATGTATAGCTTTTCCAAGCTTATTCCAAGCTTATGAGTCCACTGTGAGCCCAAAAGCTCAACTGAATGACTCATAAGCCCACGAATGGCTTATTTTTAGGTTCTAAAGTTTCATTATTACCAAACATGTATAATATACAGTATATGTATAGTTTCATAAAAAGAAAATCCGAAAAGAAGCTTTAACACTAAGTGATAGATTCTATTTAGAAGCTTTATGGCTTAAAAGCCATCTGTTAAGGAAATAAGCTCTCACACAGCTTATTTCCAAGTTTTGAAAAAGTTAGCTTTGTTAAAGTTTCATAATTTAGCTTGTTATACAGTTTTGCAAAAAGAAAAACACAAAAATAAAATAAAATAAAAAAAATGGGTGTGTGTGGGAGTCGAACCTGAGACCTTTGGCTAGTATACATGCATAAGACACACACCCCTTCCATATGCTCTGGGGCACCAGTTCCGTTTACTCATGCACAAACAATATACTTAATATGGTTTTGGATATAATAAGCTTATTTGGACTGTGTAGCTTATTCCAGCTTATTGGAATAAGCTGATGACCCCTACTTATTTTTCCTACATTCCTTATAAATAAATATACTTTCTGTAATTTTTTTACATTTTTTACTGTTCATTAGATAGTTTTTAGATTTAATTTTAATTTAATTAGTTTAAATGAAAAAGCCAAAAATAAATTAGTTCTAGTATTTAAATTTTATCCTAGACAATTTTTTATAATTTTTCTAACTTTATTAAGTTACTTAGCATATGTAAAAATTACTTGTGCAATTTTCACTTTTAGTTTTCTAATTTTTAGATTTAAAATTACTATATTTAGTTTTTAATTAACAATTAAGTTTTAAATTGTATAATCTGTTTTTATAAAGTAGTACCTAGTTTTTATATTTTTCCTAGCTTATATATAATAAAATATAATTTAGAAATTTTTCTAGAATTTTTACTGTTCATTTTCGATTTTTTATAATTAAATAGTTTAATTAGATATTAATTAATAATTAAAATAATAATTAGTAAAATAGTTTAAAAATACATAAAACTAACTTTTTATAATTTTTTAGGATTCCTGTGATGGTTAATAAGATTTATAAAAATCTTCTTAATTATCTAAGTCTTTTTAATATGTGTAATATTTTAAATCAGTTTAATTCGTTAAATAATAAATAAATAGTTTTTAATTAATATTAATTACATAAGTACTTGTAAAAATCATTTTAATTCATAATTAATTTTCTTTTATTATTAGGATCACAAAAATATAAATTTCACATTTGTGGGGTTTGTATTGATCAGTTTTCAGTTTTATTTTTGGTACATAGACGTTTAATTTAATTTAAACGTACAATTTTATTACTTTTCATATTTTTAGGTTTTGTTAAATAAGTTTGTAATTAATAAATAAATATTTTAAGTTTATTTAATTTGCATTTAAGCCCCTAAGGCATGCAAATTCCTACTATATTTATATTTGTTGATTTGTTTTATACGTTTACGTTTATTTTAACCAAAATGTACGTTTGTAAATCCTTTTACATTTTAGGGTTTCTGATTGCACATTTTTACTGAAATAGCTGTGACAAAGAGCTATTTACTATTCACATTCCTAGTGTTAGTCAGTCAGATTCTTGATTTTATATATAAACTTCACCAGATCACAGATTCGTCGTATTACAGATTTCACACCTCGTTGGGACATAACGACCTAGGAACATTCTATACTCCTTGTTCATAACTGCTTTTCCTCCCGGGCTGTCTGGCTTTTAGTACCAACCATTCACAAGTGGTTGGGAAATAAAGTTGGTTGGTTTGGGAGGAATCAAAATTTGGCGCCGCTGCCGGGGAGGCTGTGCTGCGTATAACGAATTTGTATTTGGTTGAAATATCTATCCTTTGTATATATTATATATAATATCATATTTCAAATTTCAAAAACATATAAAAATACAAAAATATTTTCCTTTTCATAACACACAACTTGCCCAGTTTGATAAACTCCCTCAGTTACAACATTTGGTTGTTGGCTGTTTTGAACACAATTTGGTAGACGTTACAAACCTAGATTCCATTTTAAGGGGCGAAAACGCGCAGTTTGTTAACTCCTCTATTGAGAACGTTTGATCGTTCAGTTGTCGGATTCCAGTTGCTGAGCTTTGACAAGCCTAGATTCCCTTTCGAGGGGCGGTTGTTAGGATTTTTCTTTTCTCTCTCTCTCTCTCTCTCTATATATATATATATATATATATATATATATATATATATATATATATATATATATAAAGACAAAAATACAAAAACATTATAAAATAAAAATACCAAAAAGATTCTCCTTACCTTACTATTTATAATTCTGTGAGTGGACCCCACTCCAATTTCTCATCCAAACTGTGAGTGGCAATCCCACTCCATTTCCCCATGGACAATTTAATTCGGGGTCGAGTCAAGCTAGCGACTCGGTAATCAAAAACAGTAGCATTAACATGGGTTTTCACCCGTGTGTACCACCCAAGTGTGGGGGTATGCCCCACATGTTGTATATATTTTGAAAATGAAATGAAAAATTGTAAATACAGAAAAATAAAATAATTGTTGTGTTACCCAACTTAGCTTTAAAATGTTATCTTTTTACGTTCAAGGATTCGGCATAATAGCCGGGATTTTGAATATTGAGGAAAATATTCATTTCTAAGTGTTGGGGGAAATTCTGGCGAATTTGATCGATTATGTATCCTTTTATGCCCTTTTTCCCCAAAATAGCCAAAATTTTAAAAATTTTCACTTAGTGGAAGTGCTTTGCACTAAACACAACAAATGGTAATCAATCCACCATGTCTAAACCACATAAGGATTGGCTAATCCAGGAGCAAACAGTTCTTGGTAAAGATATCTCAAACCCGTTGATGGCTTGCAATTTGCCCAAAATTGTATGGTTCCTCAACTCGCCATATCCTAAAAAGCGATTGAGTTGGCTAGCCCGCAAGATTAAGGCTTGTGGTAAAGGCAGTGGAAAAACCATAATTGGTAATCAGCTCACCAAGATGTTGACTATTCCATCAAGAGTTGGCTAGTCCAGAAGCAAACGGCTCTTGGTAAAGATATCTTAAATCCGTTGACAGCTGGTGGTTTGCTCAAAATCACACGGTTATCAGGTGTACCACAATTCTCACACCTGGCTACTCCAGAAGTAATGGCTTTTGGTAAAGAGTTTTTCAAATCCATTAAGTTTTTCTCAAAAGATTGCTAGGGACTAGCAATGTTTAAGTGTGGGGGATTGATGAGTGTCTAAATACTCATCATTTTATACCAATCTGAGCTGCCAAAACATCCAAAAATACTCAAATATGCATCAAAATACTTAAAATATCTTAAAAGTGTGTTTTATATGTTTCAAATGCAAAATAATCAAAAACAGATGAAAAATGTACAAAAGTTTGCATAATTGGCAGTTTCAGTCCCTCAAGTTTCATAAATTGGCAAAACTAGTCCCTGAAGGTTTAAAATGGAATAAAAGTCAACTTAAGTCCATGGGAAGTCAAACTTATTCACAAATGATCCTTGGATAAAAGTTTACACAAAATGGCAACTTTTACCCCTCAAGTTTCAAAATTGGCAAAACTAGTCATCGGGTTTTAAAAATTGGAAAATATCAAATATTACCCTAGTACTATTCACATGTGACAATTTAGACCCTTTTGATAAACTTTTGGGAAATTACAATTTCACCCCTCAACTTTGGTGAAATTACATAAATGGTCCCCGGGTGATTTAAAAACGGAATTTTACAACTTTGGTCCTTGTACTAATATTATTTGGCAGGTTTAGTCCAATGAAGTGAGTTTGACATAATGGCAAACAAGGCCCTTCAAGAATTCAGAAATTACAATTTTAGTCCTTGGACTTTACAAGCTTAAAAATCTATCCGGACCCTTAATAAATAACAAAACCAAATCCAATCCAAATAAACAAACAAACCAGCCCACTCCCTAGGCCCATACATCAACCAGCCCAACACCCTTTTAAATATAAAACCAGGGTCAAACCCTTTGACCCCGCCATACCACCAACACTGTTCACCTCCACGGCTCCACCTCACACAGCAAAACCACCCTCCACCTAGCCTGGTTTCACCACCACTTGACTCCTCCCTTTCACACCATGTCCCCTCCACCTCCACATCCTTCCAACCACCCTTAATTGCCCCTAAAAACCCTCCACGCTACCAGAACCACTTTTGGCACCAAAAGGTGTTTAAACGGCCAAGATGATTTGCAGAGATCCAATGGCTACAAATTGTGATGGGATTTATTGAGTGGTCACCAAGGAACTCAAAGGCTATAAAAAGAGAAGAAGGAGCAGAGGAATAATCACTTTGGAATAGCCATAGTCACGTAGTGTAACTTAAATTATTGCTTTCTTTAAATTAATGTCATTTACAGTTTTAATTAGTGTAATGATCCTCAAATTAGTGTAATGGAACTTCAATTTCAGTTTAATTGTAAGTTACTTTTGAAATTCATGTCTTTCATATTTGTACCATTTTAAATTTCATGTCTTTTAATTTATTGTTGATTATAGTTGTTTAATGGATTCATTATGCCATATAAGCTCCTGACAAAAGCTTTAAAGCTTGTAGAAACCTTTAATCAGTTATAGTCTTTAAAATTCAAAAGTCATTAAAAAATTCAAGAAAATCAATGAAAATCCAAAAATCTGTGTTCTTGGGTGATACTGCAAGGAGCATGGTGAATTATGGAGTTCCATGGGTATTAGTGCCTCATGGGAGGCTTTAGGAAGTAACTTTGTCACTTGGTTCTTGGTTCTCAGTCTCATGCTCTTGTAAGCTCATTTTTTTTTTTACCATTTTTGCATTTCACATTCCTAGCCTTTAATATGCCTTAATTTTCATGTTTCTGTGTTTAATTATTGTTATTTAATTATATTATAGCTTAATCTTAGGTTGTTATATTTTGGAATTTAATTATGCTTGAGATTTCATTTTGACTGTCAATATATTCATTTTTGACAATCCTAGGTTTAGACACTTGTGACTACTTGTTTATACTCAAAAGGATCTTATTTGACAAATATAGATCCCTGGATTTGATGAAATGTGTTTATACAATCATATGTAATAAAAAGCTCAATTTGGTTCCATTTAAGGGGTGTTTGGATTTAATAGTTGAACTGAGTTTAGGGTTATTTATTGTGTTGTTCTTGTTTGATGTATGCTATATATGACTAATTAGACTCAGTAAAACCTTAACCAAGTGGTATTGCAAGCAAGAAAGTCAAATTGACACTTGATCTTCTAAGTTTGAGTACTGTGAGGTTGTTAGACCATATAAACTGGCATATTAGCTTAAATGTTGTTAATCTAGACTTATTTCATGTTTTTATAGCTTAACATAACTTATTTAATCAATAGATTAGGTTATAAATTCATTTAAGTCAACTTAGCTTTATAATGAGAAAAGTAAAAATAATCTTATTTCAGAAAATCCAAAAATAGAAAGAATTGTTTTGAATTTTGTGATTGGATTGAGACTTTGAGCTTTTCACAAGTCATAGTCTATCAGCTCATCTCTCAAAACCCACCATTAGCTTATTTTTAGGATTTTTATTTTAGCTTATGCAATAACTTATTTAGACTTGCAGGGCAAGATGATGCCCTGCACCAGGGCATCTTTTGTTTTTGGTCAAACTTTCAAACCCCCCTCCAGGGTGCAAACCAAAACATTAGGTCTTGTTTTTTAGCTTTTTTTAAAGCCCTTCAGTAGTTCTTTTAGGAATAATCATAAAATTGGATCTCAGTTCTTATTAGGATAGCTTATTTAGCCCTTGAAGTTTGTCTTATTTTGGTATGTGCACTGAGCACTCAGTATTGACCACCAACTTCAATAGACCATAGCTTATTCAATAGTGGTCCCCACCGTGTGCTTATTGACTTTTTAGGAAGCCAATAAGCTCATATCTTAGGGTCAGTGCTTATTTATTAGTTTGTAGCTTAAATAGATAGCTTATCACACCAACCTTACTTTGTTCACCTAAGCCATATACACTGAAGCAAACAGTGTATTTGGGCCTTTTTCATAAGCCAATAAAAAGCTCCTCACTGAGCTTGAGAGTGTGAGCTTGGCTTTTCATAAAGCCAAGCAAGTCAGCTTAGAGTCTCAGTGCTTGTTGAACTATTAGAAGCTTATTAGATAAGTTAAGTAGAGCTTGTTGTTTGCATCATTTATTGAGTTTACTGAGCATTCAGTATACTCTTGCCATTTTCATAAGCTTTTCAAAAGCTCATTAGTGATCTATAGCTTATGTGGTTTAGTTTTATTTGAAGCTTAACTACCCAACTATTGGATCCTGTTCCTTAAATTCACCTTGTAGCTCATTTACTAGGGCTGCAATAGGCTTTAACTTATCACCAAAATGAAAAGTATACTGATCACTCAGTATACTTAACCAAACTCACCATACTTCATAAGCTTGCAAAAAGCTTATTAGTGGGACCCAGCTGGTGAAATTTAGTTCCAAGTGGAGCTTTTCCACTAGCTTATAGGATCCAGTGCTTATTTCCCACCTTGTCGCTTCTCTAATAGAGCTGCAAGGAGCTCTTTGT
>CM060702.1:178721260-178730819 GCA_030686995.1 Artemisia argyi | reverse complement strand
TTAAGAAAACATATTTGTTTATTTTTTGTCATAATTTGATCTTTTAATTCTGAAATCATTCTAGTAATAGGTTGAGTTATGAATTCAAATGTTATACTTTTACCATTAAAAGTACCAGTAATTCCATCATTATCCACCTTTTTAAGAGGAAATATTTTGTTTATAAAAGGATTTCTCAAAATAATCTGATTAGTCATATTTTTTATTAATATAAAATTTGTAGGTATACAAACATTATTTTTACAAATTTTTGCATTTTGTAACTTATAATTAATATGTATTTTTTCACCACTTACAGTACCAACTGAGTGTGATGTTTTCATAAAATACTTTGTAGGAATTAGACCTTCTTTAACACAATTTAAATCTGCTCCACTATCTATCAAAGCAGTAAATTCCTTAATTTTAGTATTATTAATAAGTAAAATTACCTTTACCCACCATTTTTTGGGATGTTATCATTTCTAAAGTCTGAAGAAAATCATCTTCTTTTTCAATTATTTCTCCACCTTTACTAGTTTCAATCAAAGATTTTTCCTTTTTCCAAATTGGATATTCTATTATCAAAATTTTTATTTTTATTTTTTAAATTATTAATTTCTTTTTTAAGATTATTAACTTCTTGTAATAAATTATTAAGAGTAACTGGAGTATCAATTTTTTGTCTTTGTTGGAGCATTTTATTTACTTCAACCATAGAATATGGAGTATCATCTTGAACTTTTTCATTATTAGATTTAGAAAATTGTTCAATAATCTTATTTCTTATATCATTGTCTTTTATTAATTTTAAAAGATCTAATGTTTCACTAGTTAAAACATTTATTTTTAAATCTTCAAATTGAGCCTGGATTTTATAAATTTCCATTTCTGGATTTTTATCAGAATCCTCAGAATAATCATTCTCTGAGACAAAATCTTCTTCTTTTAAACAATTACAATTTATTTCAGAATCTGAATTATCTGAATCATCAGAAGAGTTTTCATTTTCTGATTCTGAATTTAAAAGAATTTTCTTTAAAGTATCTTTAATTTCTTCATCAATATTAAGATTATTAATTTTCTTTTTGACCCTGCATTTATTTGCAAAATGACTAACTTTTCCACATTTGTAACAAGTAATTGTTGGTTTATTATTTCGGAATTGTTTTCTCATTTGCCTTTTTTCCCTTCTTTTTTCAAATTTAGAAGGATTTTTATAAAAATTATTATTTTTTATATACTCTTTTCCCTTTGAAGATTTATAAAACTTTTTGTCAACAGAAGTTGAACAAGCCATTCCAAATTGATCACAAAAATGGCCTAATTGTTTTCTTTCATTAATATTTTGAGTTTTAATTCGTTGATTTAGTTTTATTTCATTGCATAAAGCCAAACCTTCTTGAATACAAGTTCCTATTAACTTGCCATAAGTAAAATTATCATAATTTATAGTTGCTTCATCTTTTCGAAGAGTATTTCTTACCCTTTCAGCAAATAAATTAGGTAAACCGTCTATAAATTTTGACTTCCAATGGGTAGTATTAGAGTCAGAAAGTTCCATAACTCTACTAAGGAAAGTATCCTTATACCACCTAAAAGAAGTTAAGGTAGGACATTTTAATCCATTAAGAAGAGTTCTAATATTTTCTGAATTATCAGACCATCTTCCAGTAAAGTGTTCAATTATATTAACAATTAGTGTATAAACTGCATTAGGTGTTTCAACACCATTTTCTGTTTTAACTGTATCAAGGACAGTTTGTTTATCTTGACTTATAAGATAATTATCCCACCATCCTTTCAATTGACCTGTAAAACCTGCTATAATCATTTTTGCAACTGTTTTATCATTATTACCATTATTTTTAGCAATAGTAGAGTACATCATCATACGATGTACTAAATTATAAATTTGTCTTTCTGTATAACCATCAATATTCCATTCATATATATTTTTACCACTGTAACTATTATTGATAACGTACTCCTGTTCTTCATGAAGAACATCTTGAGGAGTAAGTCTAGGGTAATAATATAATTTTTGAGAAGGCTTATTAGCATATTTACTATTGTATCCTTTCATTTTATTAATATTTTCATTAATTTTATTTTTATATTCTTCATCTGACTCCTCATCTTTGTCATCAATAATATTCAATTTTAATTTCTTTATTTGATTCTCTATTAATTTTTGTAATTCTAATGTTGATTTTAATTTAAAATTTTCTATTTCAGGAGGTGGTTGTATACCAGCAACTGCATGTGAACAACTAGCTCCATCATTATTGTCTTTAGTAATTTTTTGTTTTTCACTTTTCAATTGATTAATCTGACCTATAAGAGTTTCAACTCTATTATGAATAGAAAATATTTGTTCTCCCAAAACTATTAAATAAATATTAGAAAAATTTTGTTGTTGTATTAACTGGTTAACATGACCAGTTGTAATAGATATAGTTTCATTTTCAAATAATTTTTGAAAGGCTGAAAAATTTATATGAACATCTTCTTTATTTATAACAAAGGTTGTTGTGGAGGAAAAATTTGTTTAGAACTTTGACCATTTATTAATTTATAATCTCTTTCCAACACTGATATATAATCTATAAGATAATTATGAATGAACCATGGAACAAAATAAATAATTTTATTAACTTGTGATAAATGATTATAAAATTTTTCTTGCATATCCTTTTTATCTTCTCTTGAATAATTTTCAAAAAACCATTTTCTAAAAGGTTCCCATTTGGGTAATTTAAATTCTTGTGAAATAATCATTCTGGCTGAAGAGCCAGGAGAAAAATCAATTTTTTCTTTATTATTCATTTAAATAGAAAAATTCATTTTAGAAGGAGTAATATTATCCTCATCATTATAATTTCCTTGAACAATATTATTTCTAATGGTTAGATTTTCAATTTTTTGTGGAAAACTTTCTTCTCTTATTTGAGAAGTAGATGCTCTAGCTGTGGAAGGTATATTAACCTCATAATCTATATGACTAGAAAATACAGATCTATTAGACCTGCTTCTTCTTCTTATTAAAGCATTAGCATTATCCAAATCTTCTTGTTCAAACTTTATTTTAACAGTTCCATCAGAAGTTTGCAAAACATTAGTAAGATTACTATTAATTTTTGGTTGAGGAGGTATAGCTCCCTCCAAAAGCCAATTTTTAGGAAATTCAATTTCATTCCACTTTATAATTTTTCGTGTAGATATTTTAGACATATCTAAATTACTTTCTATTAAAATGGTTTCATTATTTTTACTAAACCTTTTACATTTAGGATTCATAGTAGTAAGAGGTCTAAAATAAATTCTATAACAAATACATATTAATTCAGAACCAGGCATATAATCATAACCATGAGTTTTAACATTTAAAGTTAAACTTTCAAGTATATTAACATCAGATAAAGATAACTGTAAATTAGGATAAACATTAAAATAAACTGGACCATGAGCCAGACTAGATTGAATAATTCAAATCAAAGATTGCTGCCAATTTCTATTACGACCATCTCTTAAGACTGCTAAAAAACTTTCTGGTAACCCTTGTAAAGTTTAGGGTTTGAATGCAAATTGTATTAAACCTATATGTAAATAATTATAATTTAAACGATATTTTTGAAGATCTCTTTCATTTAATAATTTTAAAATCATTTCATTATTATCAAGAGTTATTGTTTCTTCAGTAGTTTTTACTGACTGAACAAATCCCATTTCTTCAAAGGTTCCAATTTCATATAAAACTTTTGGTTGGACTTTAGGAATTGTCCATTTATTTAAAAGACCTAAATTTCTGGGAATTTCATATTCCCCAGTCATACCGTTTTTAACAGATTTATTATTTCTTTTAAAAAGATTAAACATATTAATTAAGATTATGTTGAATAACATTAAACATACATATTCCTTTTGTCCATGGCTCTGATACCATATAAGGCCCAGGTATGCTCAAATATATGAACCCAGATCAGTCATAAGGATTCTATTTACGATAAGATCCCAAGATAATTATTTCAAACCACAGTCAATCAACCACAAGTCAGTCAATGATAAAATACCCTTAACATGCCATTCAATCGGCTAAACAGGGCTGGATCACGACTATGACATGGTTATTATGCCATGGTTATCATAATACCTGTATGGGCTTGTTATCGACCTAGACTTTGATTGGCTGATATATTTGAACATAACAAAGCTTTAAAATAATATAAGATTCATGGAGTCTAGTTATATGTTTGCTTAATGTTATTCAACATAAGGATTTAAGCTGCCATTAAGTTAAGCTTAAACAAAATAAGATTAAAAGAAAACTTACAAAGATTTAGTCGAACGATTCTTTATTATTCCAAACTTTATTACACCAGACTTTATTACAAGTAGTCGGACGATTAGAGAGAGAGTGAAATTATTACAAGTGGTAGTAAGAGTGATGCCTCTTTTCTTCCTATGAGCCTTCTTTATATAGAAGGGAAAACTACTATTACATTCGTCATTGCTTACATCATTATTAAAATGGCCGACAAAGGGCTATTATTGTCCACTGGATTTATTCTCCCATCTTCTGCTTTTCTGAGGAAGATTCTCCTTTTGAAATACGTTTAACAACCGTATTTTTAATTTCTTCAAAAATATCTTCCAAAGGTATTTCTTCGGTATCATCTGGCTGGGATTCTCCTGCTAAGCAATTATATTGGTTTTCATCCTCTGATAAGGTCTTCATTGAAGAGTCTGATTGTTGATAATCAAAATTTTTTATCAAGTCTTCTTTAATCTCTTTAAGATATACTTCCAAAATTTCTTCTTTGGAAATATTTCCTCTTCCTTGGAATTTTTAATTTGTCAACAATTTGCTGGTAAGGAGTTGGATTATCCCTTTTCTTTTTGAACTCATATTGAGCTTTGTATTCAGCAGTTGTTCTTTTTATCAAATCAATTGTTTCTTTGGAGTATATTTCTCTTCCATTTTCAGGATCTTTCAAAAGCATTTTTTTCCAAAATTTTGTGAAAAATATTCTTTTTAATTGAGGAATTTGATCAGGAGCATAATCTACTTCTGGAGCCCATTTCCATATCCATGGAATAGAAAATTCTATGAAAAATAATAATGAAGGAATAATTTCCTTGGCACCATTATTTTTTGTTATCATGTCTATGAATTTTGGAGAGACATCAATCCATTCAACGTATAAACCCTTATAGAGTTCTGGAAGGATTTGAATAGATGGACCATATGAAATCCACCAGTTTATAAACCAATTTGGTAAAGACTTATTATAAATCTTTGGGCAAACTTTAAAAAACCATGAATGTTTCTTTTTGGGATTAATATATAAAAAGGTCTTATAAAAACTTTCAACATAATCCCAGTAATTATATTTCAAAGTAATTTTTTGAATAGGATGTATAAATTCCTTTTCTTTTAGGGTACTTAAACCCCATTCTTCTGCAGATATAACCTTTTTTATTAAGACTTTACTAAAATTATAAATATTACTATTTTGGTCAGTAAAATGTTTGACTTCAATTGATCCTGTTGATATGAGTATATTCTCATAATATGATCTTGATTTGTACGCATATGCCGCACAAGGAGCATTATCAAGATATCTGGACATCAAAATCCATGGGTCATTACCTGATTCAAAATATCTCATAACATCTTGATATTCAAGAAATATAATTATCTCCTTATTTGGAGACTGGCAATATTCATGAGGATCTTCACTATCCTCTTCAACAAGGGCATTGGCATAGGAAGGAATATTTCCTTTTTTATTTTTTATGAATTCCAAAAATTCTCCATATAATGGATCATTTGGACCTGGAATTGTTGATGAGGATGCTGATTCAGCAATATTGCTAGCTATTAGCCTGTTGTTTCCATGTTGAACCAATATATTATTGGCTCCTCCTGTTCATCCACCCCTATAAAGGTGGCTACCTCTTCCTCCTCTTCCTCGAGGAATCATGACTGCAAAAATTCACGTGTTAAAAAATCAGGAAGAATATTATGTTTCCCTTTTTTATATTCTATTGTAAAATCAAATGGGGCTAATTGAGCTTGCCATCTAGCATACATTTGCTTAGATACATCATGTTTAAAATCTTTATTAAACATAAACTTGGCAGCTTGGCAATCTGTTTTTATTATAAAATGTTGATTATATAAATCTTCTTGAAATTTTAAAACACATTTTATTATAGAAAGAATTTTTTTTGCCACAGTAGCATAATTCTTTTGGGCATTATTCCATTTTCCAGAATGAAATCTTACTAAAACTTCTTGTTTATTTTCTGGATTTATTTGTTTTAAAATTCCACCATACCCAATATCTGAGGCATCAGTTTCTATAATTTTTTCCCAATTTGGATTTGCTAAAGATAAGCAAGGAAGACTAGAAACTTTTGTTTTAATTCTCTGGACTGCCTGAGTATGCTTTTCAGTCTATAATGAGGGAATCTTTTTTAATCTTTCATATAAGATAGTTGTGTCTTTAGCTAAATCTTTATAAAAGGCTGAAATATAATTTAAACTTCCCAAAAACCTTTGTAATTGAGTTTTATCCAGTATTATATCTGGGAATTTAGATGCAAACTCAATACTCCTATTAATAGGAATAATTTGACCTTTTTCAATCATATAACCTAAAAATCTGACTTTTGTTTGAAAAATCATCATTTTTGGTTTTGAAATAACTAAACCACTATTAATAATAATTTTTTCAAATATATCTAAATGTTTAAAATGGGATTCTATATTTTTTGAAAATACAAGAATATCATCAATATAAACAATTATAAAATCACTGAATGGATTAAAAATATCGTTCATAATATTTTAAAATTCAGAAGGTGCGTTTTTAAGACCAAATGGCATAACATTCCAGTTAATACAACAACAAAATTTTTCTAATATTTATTAAATAGTTTTGGGAGAACAAATATTTTCTATTCATAATAGAGTTGAAACTCTTATAGGTCAGATTAATCAATTGAAAAGTGAAAAACAAAAAATTACTAAAGACAATAATGATGGAGCTAGTTGTTCACATGCAGTTGCTGGTATACAACCACCTCCTGAAATAGAAAATTTTAAATTAAAATCAACATTAGAATTACAAAAGTTAATAGAGAATCAAATAAAAGAATTAAAATTGAATATTATTGATGACAAAGATGAGGAGTCAGATGAAGAATATAAAAATAAAATTAATGAAAATATTAATAAAATGGAAGGATACAATAGTAAATATGCTAATAAGCCTTCTCAAAAATTATATTATTACCCTAGACCTACTCCTCAAGATGTTCTTCATGAAGAACAGGAGTGCGTTATCAATAATAGTTATAGTGGTAAAAATATATATGAATGGAATATTGATGGTTATACAGAAAGACAAATTTATAATTTAGTACATCGTATGATGATGTACTCTACTATTGCTAAAAATAATGGTGCCAAGGAAATTATTCCTTCATTATTATTTTTCATAGTAGTAAGAGGTCTAAAATAAATTCTATAACAAATACATATTAATTCAGAACCAGGCATATAATCATAACCATGAGTTTTAACCTTTAAAGTTAAACTTTCAAGTATATTAACATCAGGTAAAGATAATTGTAAATTAGGATAAACATTAAAATAAACTGGACCATGAGCCAGACTAGATTGAATAATTCCAATCAAAGATTGCTGCCAATTTCTATTACGACCATCTCTTAAGACTGCTAAAAAACTTTCTGGTAACCCTTGTAAAGTTAAGGGTTTGAATGCAACTTGTATTAAACCTATATGTAAATAATTATAATTTAAATGATATTTTTGAAGATCTCTTTCATTTAATAATTTTAAAATCATTTCATTATTATCAAGAGTTATTGTTTCTTCAGTAGTTTTTACTGACTGAACAAATCCCATTTCTTCAAAGGTTCCAATTTCATATAAAACTTTTGGTTGGACTTTAGGTATTGCCCATTTATTTAAAAGATCTAAATATCTGGGAATTTCATATTCCTCAGTCATACTGTTTTTAACAGATTTATTATTTCTTTTAAAAAGATTAAACATATTAATTAAGATTATGTTGAATAACATTAAACATACATATTCCTTTTGTCCATGGCTCTGATACCATATAAGGCCCAGGTATGTTCAAATATATGAACCCAGATCAGTCATAAGGATTCTATTTACGATAAGATCCCAAGATAATTATTTCAAACCACAGTCAATCAACCACAAGTCAGTCAATGATAAAATACCCTTAACATGCCATTCAATCGGCTAAACAGGGCTGGATCACGACTATGACATGGTTATTATGCCATGGTTATCATAATACCTGTATGGGCTTGTTATCGACCTAGACTTTGATTGGCTGATATATTTGAACATAACAAAGCTTTAAAATAATATAAGATTCATGGAGTCTAGTTATATGTTTGCTTAATGTTATTCAACATAAGGATTTAAGCTGCCATTAAGTTAAGCTTAAACAAAATAAGATTAAAAGAAAACTTACAAAGATTTAGTCGAACGATTCTTTATTATTCCAAACTTTATTACACCAGACTTTATTACAAGTAGTCGGACGATTAGAGAGAGAGTGAAATTATTACAAGTGGTAGTAAGAGTGATGCCTCTTTTCTTCCTATGAGCCTTCTTTATATAGAAGGGAAAACTACTATTACATTCGTCATTGCTTACATCATTATTAAAATGGCCGACAAAGGGCTATTATTGTCCACTGGATTTATTCTCCCATCTTCTGCTTTTCTGAGGAAGATTCTCCTTTTGAAATACGTTTAACAACCGTATTTTTAATTTCTTCAAAAATATCTTCCAAAGGTATTTCTTCGGTATCATCTGGCTGGGATTCTCCTGCTAAGCAATTATATTGGTTTTCATCCTCTGATAAGGTCTTCATTGAAGAGTCTGATTGTTGATAATCAAAATTTTTTATCAAGTCTTCTTTAATCTCTTTAAGATATACTTCCAAAATTTCTTCTTTAGAAATATTTCCTTTTCCTTGGAATTTTTAATTTGTCAACAATTTGCTGGTAAGGAGTTGGATTATCCCTTTTCTTTTTGAACTCATATTGAGCTTTGTATTCAGCAGTTGTTCTTTTTATCAAATCAATTGTTTCTTTGGAGTATATTTCTCCTCCATTTTCAGGATCTTTCAAAAGCATTTTTTTCCAAAATTTTGTGAAAAATATTCTTTTTAATTGAGGAATTTGATCAGGAGCATAATCTACTTCTGGAGCCCATTTCCATATCCATGGAATAGAAAATTCTATGAAAAATAATAATGAAGGAATAATTTCCTTGGCACCATTATTTTTTGTTATCATGTCTATGAATTTTGGAGAGACATCAATCCATTCAACGTATAAACCCTTATAGAGTTCTGGAAGGATTTGAATAGATGGACCATATGAAATCCACCAGTTTATAAACCAATTTGGTAAAGACTTATTATAAATCTTTGGGCAAACTTTAAAAAACCATGAATGTTTCTTTTTGAGATTAATATATAAAAAGGTCTTATAAAAACTT
>CM060702.1:178703760-178716260 GCA_030686995.1 Artemisia argyi | reverse complement strand
GAGGTCTTTCGCTTTCGTTATCTTCATCTTTACAACACCTAGAAGCAACTAAAGTCGAAGATATGAGAATTGGGGACGATTCTGGTGCCGGTGGGATGTTGTACTTTAACCAAGTTGGTGGTGGTGGTGGTGATCCTTTCAGGAATATGCATATGCAAGGAGCAAGTGGTGTTATGGGACAAATTCAAACACATCATCCTATCCATATTGGCTTTGGATCCTCTTCGTTAGGAGGTATTAAAGTATTGCGAAATTCACCATATGTCAAGCCAGCTCAAGAGTTGCTTGAAGAATTTTGTAGTGTTGGAAGAGGTAATCTTAAGAAAAATAAATCCGGGTCAAAACATAATAATAAGACCGAAGGCGGTGGTGGTGGTGAATCTTCTTCTTCGAAAGATTTACATCCCTTATCATCAGCAGAAAGGATTGAACATCAAAGACGGAAGGTCAAACTTTCAACCATGCTCGATGAGGTAAGTCAAACCTAGCTCTCATAATTGTTAATAATCTACCATGGTCGGCAAAACATTCTGGCGACTAATGGATGTTGTTTTGGCAAAAGCCGGCTGACAGAATATGCTGAGTTTGCTTACATCCAATTAATCTTTTTTTTATTTTTTATTTTTAAATTTTTGTTTTAAAAATAATTAGTAGACTAAATTTTGATTTGGTAAACTATGACAAAGTACTTACATAGTATAATCATCATCTTTTATTTAAATATTAGGGTCTAATATAGCTTGTTAGCTTATTAATTCATCACAAAAAATATTTCTTAAATTATGTTTTAAAAGTATCTGTATCCATTATTGAAGTTTTGAAATTTCAACACAATATACATATTAACAAGTCATAATATTTAATTAATTAACCTAATGTAAACAGTTAATCTTTGGCTGTATTGAGAAAAAAACGCACATCTAAAATTGATACAACAATCTTGATTCTGTCCGTTATATGACAATGATTATTTTTTAGCTAACAATCTTGTTTTTGTCTTGTGAATAGTTCAACTACTATATTTGATTCTTGATCTCGTACAATTTCTTCAAAAGAAGTACATATATGATGTCCTTTTTTAGTAGACAAATAAGTTAATGTATCTTTTATGTAATTGGAGAGACTTGATAAGTAACAAGATCCAATGTAGGTGGATCGGAGATACAATCACTACTGTGAACAAATGCAAATGGTGGTGAATTCATTTGATCTTGTAATGGGGTTTGGGGCGGCAGTGCCATACACAGCATTAGCACAAAAGGCTATGTCACGCCATTTTCGGTGTTTGAAAGATGCAATAGCATCCCAATTAAAGCATAGTTGTGAATTATTAGGAGAGAAAGACCCTGGCTCTTCCGGGGTTACAAAAGGTGAAACTCCAAGGCTTAAGTTGTTGGAACAAAGCTTGAGACAACAAAGGGCATTCCATCAAATGGGCATGATGGAACAAGAAGCTTGGAGACCCCAAAGAGGTTTGCCTGAACGTTCCGTTAACATCTTGAGAGCTTGGCTTTTCGAGCATTTTTTACACCCGTAAGTCTCTTTACATTCTTTGTTCTTCTCATAATAGAATAAATGAGCAGAAAAATCTTTTGATCTTTCTGCTTTCTTAAATTTGATAGCGTAGGAAGTGTCATCTCAATTGAGTAAAAACTCTTATTATGGTTATAAAACAATAATTATATTATCAATGATAAGGTAATCATGAAGTCATATATCATATCATAAAGAGTTTAGCTAATGAATCAATGTATGGTAAGTTGGTGTGAGCTTTTAGTATTTTATCATCTATGTGGAAAATATAAAATAATGAATGTATGTTGGAATGTGGAATGATGTTGTCTTTCCAACTATAATGCCAATAAAGTGGTTCTTCATTATTTGGGTCACTTGACTCAACTGAGCCTTTATAAACCTAGTATCTATTAAACACGTATGTCAAAACTTGATCATTTTCCATGAAAGAACTCAAGATACACAATTAGTCGTGGTCTGTTTGAATGCATACATCTTAATAAACGCTAACAAGCATTATTAAACTAAATATATGTTGAAAATGATCCTCAGGTATCCAAGTGATGCTGATAAACAGCTCCTGGCTCGACAGACCGGGCTGTCTAGAAACCAGGTTTGTTTGTACTTAACTTTTGATCTCTCCTATAGATTAATCCAATTTTCCCTTTTTATATATATATATATATATATATATATATATATATATATATATATATATATATATATATATATATATATTTTTAAGTTTACATTAAAATGGAAGATAATCCATCATGTTACAATTATTAAGTAAAATAAACTATTGTCCACCAAAATAAATTGACCATATTGGAACACTAATCATAAACATTTAACGACATACTAGATAGCTAGAAGTGGTCTTATATTCCACGATATCTGAAATTTCACATAAAATCCTTAGACGCAAAACTAATGGTTAAATTTTTAATGGTGCGATTAATTGCATAAACTATCTTGATATAACGTACATGCATATATACATGTATATGAAGTCAAGGATACACATGTCGATTTATGTTTATTAGTGTGACATTTGAGCTTTACATCATGATAATGAAATCTTAACAATGTTCCTTAAAGAGTAGGATAAAATTTAAAAACAATAGCAGATTCGACATGCCATTATCAGTAAGTTAATCCATCCTTTTCTTCCAAGAGATTGGATTTGCATGAGTTCTTTTTCCTTTCCTTCTGCTTCACATAGCTCTTTCAGATAGTCGGTTGTCTTTCTGCAACAATGCTTGTTTTAGTGTAGCAAAATTAAGGACTAAAATATTCCCGCTTTTTGTTACAAAACTGTTCTTTTTATTGATTTCATTAGAATTCATAGTGTATTTTGAAACAGGAGTGTCAAATTATTACTTTTGGATTGAAACTAAAATATAAAAGCAAATTTAATCTTATTATATTATTGTAAAGATTGTTTCAGTTAAAAATCGAAAGCGAATAACCCGTGTTTGAGCTTGCAGTATATATACAAAGCTTATTATTATTATTATTATTATTATTATTATTATTATTATTATAGACGAATGTGTTTGACTTGCTGAAGCGGATACGAAAATTATCCATTACTCAAGATATTGAGGCACGAGTTGATGTTCACATCTTTAATATGATAAGTTTTGCTATAGCTAAAAGAGTCTGGACCGATATAGTATATTGGTTTCCCACTAACATTTTGTAAATTTTTTGAGTTTTTTAATAAAACGAATAATAATAATAATAATAATAATAATAATAATAATAATAATAATAATAAAGTTTAACAACAAAAATAATAATAAATGTTACTTTTAAAAACAAATATAAAGTATACGAGGTATTGAATAAATTTGCTTGATTAATTGAGGTAGATGACTTTTTTTTGTTTTTTTGTTCTTTGAGGGTTTTATATATATTATTGACTTTCTAAAAGAAAAATTGAATAAATTTATAAATTACTAAAAATTATGGAAAATAAAGTTTTTACACCAAGTCCACTCTGGATAATAAAATTACATCGAACACAATGCAATTAAATTTAAGATTAACAACTATACTGTTTAAAAATAACCTTATTTTCCGACGTTTAATTTTTCAAAAGTTAGACACATGTTTTTTTATAGTGTTTTTTTCCCTGAACAAATTTACCAAATATTGAACAAAATCAAATTTAATTTAACTTTTTATTTGCCAATAGAAGCCACAAAATATGCTTTTTATAATTAGTATTTGAAATAATCCTTTTTTATAATATTAAAGAATTGATCAATCAAACATGCTTTTTGATTAAAACATGTCATCTAATTAAACTTGATAAAGTAATAACAAGTTTTATCCAATATTCGATTTTTTAAAGAATATACATATATATGTCGTACGTTAATAATTGAGGACAATCATTTGTACAAGATATAAAAGAGTAAGCTAGGCTTGGGTTAGTACCAAAAACGGAGAGGCTAATGCACCTGTGAACAGTAAAGGGACAGTTCATCTATTCTATTCATCGATCGTAAGTACAGTTGAGACAAGACGTGTGATTCATTTCACAGCTCACTGTTTCAGCTAATTACAAGTAAAATTTGTATATCTGAACCACTCATTCTCTTCTCTTCAACCAATTTTCCCCTTATGCAAATCCATTTTCTTAAGTTTCCTTACTCAGGTATATTATTTACAATTTTACACATTATCACTTGTTTTAGAATTTGAAGTAACATTTAACAATTTGATAACGTAAACCAACGCAAACCAAAAAATTGAACCTTCGACCAAATAGGATGTGACGTACCACCATCTAAGTTGAATATTTAACTTGTGATGCACACCTACATATATTAATAGAAATCATGTTGCATTAAACTAAATTTTAGATGGTTATTTAATTGGGTATATAGTATCCGAAATGCTATACTTAAATTGAAGTATTTTATGAACTTAATTGTTTTTTGTGGATGAAATTTGAGAACTATATAAAGGTTTATAATTTTATTATGATATTAATTTACAAACTTTTTTATTTTATAAACTATGTTTATTATTTATAAACCTCATAAACCTTTATAAGTATCATACATCATTTAAATGCATTTAATTATAAAGAGGTTTGCTATTCTAGAGTAATTTATTAACCTATCTTCATTATGGTTTATAAGTGTTTAGACATCTTCATCATTTTATAAACCTTTTGGTAAACTATTATAGCGGATGCCTTTAGCATCATTTTATAAACTTTTTCGTAAACTCAAAGTTTATTTCAACGAAACTAGTTGGTCTCCCAAGAGATATAAGGCTAAGAAAATAGAATCATTATAACTTATTCCTCATTTTTACGTTTTTTTTTTTTTCTTTTTTTTTTTTTATCGGTTTATGTATTTGTATCCGCATTGTATCATGATCCATGTATACCAAGGGCGGAGCTATTAAGGGACTGGGAAGCGTCCCAACCCCCTAGGCCTAAGCCTGTTATTGTACTTTTTCGCGATTTTATGTGTTAAACTTTTTTTGTTCCATCTCGGCCCTCCCATCTAATGTTCTTCTTAAAAAAAATTGTTTTGTCCCTCCAAATTTTTTTTTTAGCTCCGCCATTGATATATATATATATGCGTATATATGTGTAAACAAAGGCGGAGGTTTTAAGAGGCTAGTGAGGGTGACGCCTCCCTAGAATTTGGGCTAATACTATATATACTTACTTATTATCACAAGGGTAATTTATTTTCTTAATATATAGCCTTCCTATAAAATGCAACCCAATTATCACATTTTGAACTTTGAATATATGTACATGGTTGACATGCATGATATGAGCGTACTAAGATGAATAGTATACAGGAAATTAGAAAACACACTTGGCTTTATCATGACGACAGAACTAAGGTGACTGTTGGAAGGCACACGTCATAATCAATGTACAGTTTATGATGACATATATGTCGACTTCACCTTGGTTCTTACTTTTTAATTGCATGTACTACTTGTTTTTTCTTGTGTTTGTATTCACAACTGATTTCATGAAGCTTTATATCCTTGGTCTTGAATATTATTATACATGTATTGCATGTCTAGCCATAAAACCTCATGTTTGTACGTCTGTCTAATGTGAAAGAATATGTTTTGCATAGACTTATATTATCCGGACCAAAAGTGTTACAAAATCATAACAAATAGTAGCTTCTTAGTTTTATCTTATTTAAGTATCCGGCCTAGGGAATTGATAATGCACTGAACAACCATTATGGAGCAAATCTATACTTTTGCTCGATTAAATTTGTACTTTTGCTCCCAAAACATTACATATATTACAAATGAAAAACCATTATGGAGCAAAAAAGACATATAGCAAAGAATTTTTATGAGTTACTTCTGAATAAAGATTCTGTAATGTTTCTATTCTTTTCATTAGATGGGGTACTTTTTACTATTCATTTCACTAGGAGGCTATTCCTACTATTCATTTCACTAACAGGAGGCTATTCCAGTAAAACAAAAATCTAGTATTAAAATACAAAACTCAAATCCAAATGTTTGTTTGACATTTATTATTAAGATCTAATATATCGCATGCATGGACTGGTGAATCTGATGATAATAAATTAATGGTATGTTTGTTTTTGTTTTGCAGGTATCAAATTGGTTCATAAATGCAAGGGTCCGATTGTGGAAACCCATGGTTGAAGAGATGTACCAACAAGAAGGAAAAGAAGAAGTAGGTGATCAATTACAAGAGGAAGACCAAGATATCATCGATCAAGAAACCAATAAATCAGACACCAACATTAATTACAACAATAATAACCAACAACACAAAACCAATGGTCCCTCATCATCATCTTCTTCTTCTGCACTAGCACAAACTTCTATGCCTCCACCACCACCACAACCTCCAGCCACCACACCAACATCTGCTAAAAGATCTGAAATCAATGACTCTGATTACGACGCATCAAGCCATGCAATTAATATGCACAAATGCTTAGCAGAAAACCAAGTCACTCCCATGTCATACCCTGGAAATACATCCATTGTTCCACCTTTTCAGGCTGATGCTGACATGGGTTCAACTCAAATAAGTTTTGGTACCAATACTGGTGACGTGTCACTCACGCTAGGGTTACGCCATGCTGGAAACATACCGGAGAAAGATTCTTTTTCAGTTAGAGACTTTGGGGGGTGTTAAATTATTAGTACTTGTCTATAAGGTACTTAGTAATCTTAAATATTTTTTTAGGCCATTATTCTACCAAGAAGCTCATAAGTTTTCTTTCTTTTATTTTTATATCTTATTCATGTTAAACAATAAACATAAAAGGAAAATTTACACCATCATAAAACTGCATGTATGTAGTTTGAGAGCAGTAGTCTAATTGTATAGTATGTACCATGTATATTTTTTCTTATCTTGCTCTTGTATTAAACTTTCTCTACTCCAGTCTTTTTTCTTGTTATATTAAATTAAATATGCAATATTGCATAACTTTAATATTTAAAATGTAATTTCTTCCATTTGTTTTTTTGTAGGTAACTAATTGTATCTTGGATTTTTGGAAAAAAATAATAATGATAAAAATACTATACCTTAATTAGGAATTAACCTATAGTTTGATATATTTTTCTTTGGCCTAATACCATAATAAAGCATCACACTTGTCATAAAAAGCTGTTCTGAGTATCGTACTAAATTTTTTCCGTTTTTGTGGATCAAACACGACTATTTTGTCCACAAGTGGCGTTTTTCCACCCTACAACCGGTTACACGCCAGATCATCAGTTTTTTTTTTTTTTTTTTTTTTTTTTTTTTTTTTTTTTTTTTTCAAACTCACATTTATTTTTACCAAATAATCTCTTATTAAGTACACCCACTTTACTCTTCTTCCCAAATCACTTTCATCCTACAAACCCTAAAACCTAATTTTTCATTACATTAAAAATCACCCTTAATAATACAACTCGATTACTTCTTCAATCACTTTGGTACCATGGCATCGTCCTCCTCCTCAACTCGTTATTATCGAAGGAGATATACCAAGAAGGAAATTGCACGTATGACACATTGTGAATGTAAGTATCCAATCTATGAACAAGTTGCTTGGACTCCTGAAAATCCAGAAAGAAGATTCAAAGCCTGTCCAACCCGTGTAAGTAACAATCATATTATGTCTATTATTAACATTTATTTTCTACCTTCTTTTCAGTTTATTTTTTACCATTTTCTTAAAAGAAGGAGAAAAAGTGTGAAGTCTATGGTTTCCTTGATGATGAGTTGCCATCACAATACTACAAGGACCTTATGTTCAAGCTTATAAGGACAATGAGATACTGAATTGCAATCTTGAAAGTCTTGCTAGGCAGGTACCACCTCAAACGGCCAATGTAACTCAACAAACTCATGACTTCAAACATATTGACACACAGAAACCTACTGGAAATGAAGATGTCTCCATGGCAGTCATTTACATGGAGTTGAATGACTTAAAGATTAAAGGAAAAGTATTTGACATGTTCTTAGTTGGTTCTAGTTGTTTGATAATGCTCCTTTTGGTCTTGGTTGTTGCAGTCATTGTTGGGTCATTTACAAAGTAATGCTTCATGTAACATACTCATTACTTATGGTTTTATGTTATGTACTCATTAGTATTGTTTCATGTAATGTAGTTTTTATGTTATGTAGTTGTTTGAACAATCTTTATTATGTAGTAATGAAATGGAACAACTATTCTTGTGGATGTAACATATTTACTTTCTCAGAAACATTTAACTAACAAGTAAATGACACAAATATCAACCAAAGGTGTTCTTTAATAACATCAATTGTTTGTGCACTTGCACATTACAATGTTACATCTAGAACATAGTTCATCATTACTAAAATAAAAGGCCTTCAGTGAACAAAATAGGCCTGAGTAGTGGCATCATAACCATCACTACTTGACATGTGTTTCATAAGTTAATAGTGGCATCAAATGCAGCACCATATCAGTTTGTTGTCCTACTAGACAAGGCCCTTTCATGAACAAAATAGGGCAAGATAATTACACATACACTTCCTAATATTAACTGTTTTATCTGCACATTAGAAATCAGACAATTTGACAAAATATGTGCAATCAAAGAGTTCATATGTCATGAACTAGTCAATGATGATTTCATTGCCAACACTTGAACCAGGTCCTGTAACTGGTGCTGACAATTTCGTCATCAAAATCCTTTGACTAGGCATTATGGGTGGTAACATTGGTGGTGCAGCTACCATTCTTGGTGCAGCTATCTGTCTTGCTTGTTGCACAGCTGTTGGTTCAGGTATCTGTCTAGGTTCTTGCACAGTTGCTTGTGGCTTAGACATTGTTTGTCTTTGTTGTAATGCACTCCTTGTTGTCCTTCCTTGGATACCAATGGTCCCACTTCAGACAGAAGGTTGTTGCATACCAACGCTGCCACCTCTAACAGCAGTTCTTGGCTTTCCACCCCTTGCCATTCTTTTTATCCTTCCTCCCCTTGATGGTTTCATGATTCTTGTTTCCACAAGTTCCGTTTGAGATTGACCATTTTCAACATTCATCAAATTGCTTGTACCTCCAATAATCTGAGATTGTTGTGTACCTAACACAATTTCAGGTTACGTATAGTTATGACATACAACTTTATGTTATTAATCCATACAAAAATTATACTTGTATAACACTAACCTGGCATGTTGACCTCATTTAGTGCTTCATTAGTTGTTCCTCTTATAGGAGCATTGAACGGTTGTTGTTCCTCAATTGTATCTAAAGTTCCCCCATCATTCGCCAACCAAGTACCCATCCTAGAAACCCTTTCCGCTGGAATAAGCCTACCTGAGTTAGTCCTCCCACCTCTCATTTTAAAATGACCACTGTTACTACTACCACCACTCTTATTTCTTGTTTTCTCAAAAAACGCCCTTCCATCACTCATCACACCCCGCATATATGATGTCCCCATTTCAAACTGGTTAATTTGAGTATTAACAAACCTAGGGATATCATGGTCATCCACAAGTTCTTTTTGTCTGTTTTGCTTCTTTTTAGGCCTACCAGCATTACCCTTTTCTTTTGCAACAGATGGTATAGAAGCTTTTTTACACCCATTTTTGTTGTGCCCAGTTTCACCACAATTTTTACATGTCATTATGGCCCCTGCTCTACTAATTGTGTGGCTTCCAACCTTAGGTTCATGGGGTGCCCTAACCCTTTTTTTCTTAGGCCTACCTGGCATTCGCTTTGCAATAGGACCTAATATTCTAGAATGATAGGTAGTATCTGGCCAAAAATCTATTCCTTCAACAGGCTTCATATACTGACTGTAAGCAAGCAAATACCTATCTCTCCTAAAGCACTCAGGTAGATAATCTTCCGCATACTTACCCAACTTAAATATACATGCAATAGCGTGACAACAAGGCAAACCTGATATCTGCCACATTCTACACGAGCATGTTCTGTTCGGCTCATCCACTTTGAAAGCATCCACGCCCTTCCTAACTTCAAATTTGTTACCACCACAAGGGACCACATACCAAAACCTGCAACAATTAAAAAAAATTATAAACATTAAATTCTTTTTATACACTGAGTTATTAACTAGTATTGAAATTTTATTATTACCTTTGGTGATCCTTTGAACGTTCCAAAATCTTTTGAATGTTAAACATCGCCAGTCCATTTTTCCATTAATAGTCGCATGGTATGCATCCTCTCCATTACAAGGATTCGCATGGACTCTAACATTGTGATTATCGGTTTGTGCCTGACACTTACCAAAACAGAGTTAAAATATTCGCTAAATCCATTTTCTATTAGCTCACATCAGACACCTTCTCTAAAGAATGCTCTAGACCAAGTCTTTGGGTCCTTCTTGACTAGGAACTCATGCGCCTTTGGATTTTCCCTTTTAATTTTTTCCATAATCTTGTTATGGCTCTGTGGGTATGACGCTTTTGCAGCACACCAGAATAGCCCTCTAAATTCCTCACCACTGAATTGTCTCCTAAAACCCTCGTAGATGTGACGAGCACACTGGCAATGCTCTGCTAGTGGCATTACATCCTTAACATCTTCGATTAACCCCTACAATTTAAATTAACACGTATTAGATAATGCAATGTCACTTTTTGTATAAAAACACAAAAGTAACTAAATATTTAACATGTATACATTACCTTGTGTTGGTTTGACATTAGAGTCAAACCCTGTCCAGAAGTAATTTCTAAATCTTCGCCTAACAAATCTAGAAACCAGCTCCAGTTATCCTTATTCTCTACCATTACAACATCCCATGCAACAGGGAAAATATGAATATTCCCGTCTCTACATGCCACTATTAATATTTCCCCACGGTTTGGCTTCTTTAAGAAGCAACCATCCAATGCTAATATCCTACGGTAGCCTAGTTTCCAACCCTCCTTCAAACCATTGAAACGAACGTAAAATCTATCAAAGTAAGTTTTCTCATCAGGGTTGACGGTCACACCTACTTTCACGGTACTACCTTCATTTGAGTCAACCAATGCCTTGGCGTATGACCTAAGTAACCCGTAATGATCCTAGATGGTTGAATCTCTTTCATTTAAAGCGTAAATTTTAGCATTCCTACATTAGCTATGGCTAACGTTGCATTTGTATTTCCTTTGGACTAACTTAGCAAGGTTCATTAATGTCATTTTAGGGTTCATCCTAATCCTATCTCCAAATTGTTTTGCTATCCATTTGTAGTTAACTAACCTGCCATAATGGAAGCTTCTAACACAAGTATGAGAGTCTAATAAAGTATAACTTGGAAAGTGGATTGGTCTTTTAGGATCTTCCCATAACACTTCCATTTGCAGTGTGAACTACAAGCCTTTTCAGAAGGATACTTGTTAAAGTTTCGTTGCTTCCCTTTACTTGGATCTTTAAGTGTTTCTTTACGTTGACCACATTTGGCTATTACCTTGGTTCTAGTGCTCCTTTCAAACCAAATGGAAAAACCATTTGCCAACGCATAGTACGTTAGGCACTCTTTAAACATGTCCACATTTGGATATTTTTGTCCAAGCTGTCAATAAGAGTATAAGGTATATTAATGTTTAAATAAAAGAATAAAATATTGAATCAAACGTAAATAAGTATTGAATGTTACCAAAGGTTTTTTCAATCTCCAGTGAGTATCATCATCGTAGACAGGATATTTGTCATCACATTTTCTTGAATTCTGAATAATTGAGAAAGGATCAATTACACCAACTCCGTTACCCTTTAGTTTTTTGAGCAACCTTTCCATGAACCTTTCATGTTCTCGAACTAATGACCCTAAACCATTGGGCCCTTCCCCATCATCCACCTCTGGTGTGTCATCGTCTTGTTGATGTTCAGATTGATGTTAAGATTCATCGTCTTCATCAACCCTTCGTTATCTTTTACGCTTTCTCAATTCGATAACCTCCTCTTCTCCGTTACTCAGATATTCGTATGACTTATCAGATTCACAACTGGATTCATAAGAATCATACCCAGTAGACCCGTCACACTTGAAAATGTTGTCGTCACTTTCACTATCGGAATCTAATGTAGGGTTGGGATTGGGATTCTCTCTAATGCTTATACCATTACCTCTATGAACATTCGTTGAAGTAACGTTTGTTGCCTTTTTTTTCGATGTCATAACAGACTTTCCCTTATCAAGTTTCCTTTGCCCAACTAAGACAACTTCATCAATGTCAACGTCCAAGTCATTGATATCAGGCTGCAAACCATTATCATTACCTACCAATGTATTTGCACCCCGTTGTGCAACTGTCTCATCAACCGTATTTGGTTCAAACTGAACTCTTACCTCATCACCTGATGTTTGTGGAGGAACCTTATCAGGCCTAGTCGGTGTAACCTCATCTATGTCCATATTAGCGAACAGATTCTCCAGTTATGTGTCATCCAAACCCGTATCGTCTGCGGCTTGATTAGCATTCACGTTATCCCCTACCTCAT
>CM060702.1:178633760-178698760 GCA_030686995.1 Artemisia argyi | reverse complement strand
AACCGCCTTCAGAACCCGTTACAGATATTTCGAGTTCCAAGTAATGTCATTTGGTTTAACAAATGCACCTGTAGTGTTCATGGATCTCATGAACCGAGTATGCAAATCTTACTTGGACAAGTTCGTAATTGTGTTCATCGATGACATCCTAATCTACTCGCGCAATGAGAAAGAACATACTAATGCTCTGATAACCATCTTGGAATTACTCAAGAGGGAGCGATTGTATGCCAAATTCTCAAAATGCGATTTCTGGATCCACACCGTACAATTTCTTGGTCATATTGTCAATAGTCAAGGTATTCATGTAGACCCCGCCAAGATCGAAGCCGTGAAAGATTGGGTATCTCCTACCAACCCCACCGATATTCGCCAATTCTTGGGTCTTGCCAGTTACTACAGGAGATTCATTGAAGGATTTTAAAAAATCTCCAAACCTTTGACCGAACTGACTCAAAAGAACAAGAAATTCGTCTTGGAAGAAAAGCATGATTCAGCCTTCCATCTCCTGAAGCGAAAACATTGTGAAGCACCAATCTTGGCAATACCCGAAGGAAGTGAGGACTGTTGATCCCAGTTGAGCAAACGATCTTTATAGAAGTTGACTTGAATTAACACTTAAGCTATAACGCGGAATATTAAAGCTTAACTTAAGAAGAACAGTTATTATAACTATCAACACTTCAATATATTTATTATACGAGCGGTAGACAATGCTAGGGTTTTACAACCTTGAAGTGAAAACGAGAACAAAGTAATACGTACCTACTCTAACCCTAGGCACCTCCTTTTATAACCCAAGGAGTCCTATTAGGTTTACAATGACTTTCTACACAAGATAAGAATATTCTAAACGTATAAGATATACACACAATCTATTCTATAATTATCTACTCGTGTATACAAGTCTATCTCTATAGCAGCAGTATCTTATAGTAGCAGTTTGATTATACTAGCAGCAGAATCATTATCCTTAGCACCAGATTCGTATTAGCAGCAGTTTGACACTTAGTTAAATTCTGAGTAGTAGAATCCCAAAACCCAACAATCCTCCCCTAAACTTAATATTTATTTCTAAATGATTAAGTTTCTTCAAAGCTTGATTAACCACCAGGAGGATGCTTCCAAACAGACTACTTCTTCTTTGATGACTGTTGACTAAGAATCTTCTTGTATTTTGACAACAAGTTGAAAGCTTGATCATCAGTATCATAAGCCTTTTGTAGCTTAAGCTGCTTAGCACCATTCACCATCTGATAAATAATCTCAAAACAAGTTGCCAAAGGATAATCTTTCTCAATCAGCATATATAAAGTGTGTGACCCAACATCTAAAACATGTATCCCAGAACATTGAAAGAGCATCCATTTTCTGACTTTGAACCCTCTAATCTCTGTCCACTCTGAGTCTTCCATAGAAGGATAAAACATAAGTTTCAAAGCTCTCCAAATGATATAATCAGCCATAGCTTCTCTATCATTATAAGTCCCCACACCAAACTTTATAACACCAAACTTTACATTAAACAACCTCCATAGAGCACAAACATCCTCTCTATCAAAGTAATATAACATCTGTTGAAGTCTAAGAAATCTAGATGTCTTCCCATCAGATCTTTTGACATCATGAAAAGTTCCAATAGTGTTTAGATATCCAGTAGTCATTTGAATGATTGGATATTTGATTCCCATTGGTTCAGCATCAATCACCTCAGGTTCTTCCCTCTTAGCCACCATAGTTAGAACCTGCATTTGTTGTTTTAGATGCTCAGGAGGAATATGCTCAAAATCTTCCACATACTCATCATCATCATCAGATTCAGAGTTATTCTGCACTGCTATACTCTGCTTTTTCCTCGCAAAAGTTTTCTTCCTTATACTTTTTCTTTTTGTACCTCTCCTAGAAGTCATTTCCTTTTCAAATCAACTTTTATTCATTTGAGCAAAATGTTCTTGATCTTCTACACAACCCATAGGATAGAAGGTATCCATTTCCTTTTTGGCCTGTTGATACAAGTTAAACACCTCTTGATCTGACTTGTGTTTTAATTGTACCAATTACCAACCCTTCATATTCTTCAGGTATCTTTCTTGCTCTCTTCTCTATTGAAGTGGAGTTGGTCCTCTGAGAACTTTCCTCTTTCTTCTAGCAGCAGCAGCTTCTTTCTTTTTCCTTGCTGTGAATTCTTAGATCCAAGCTTTAACATTAAATTCTGGAACATCTTGTTCTTCAATTTTAACCAACTTGGAGAATTCAATATCAGCATCCATCCTTATTTTCTCATCAACCATTCCTCGTACCTCTTCAAATCCTCAGCTTGCTTATCAGCCCTTTCTTTTTCTTGTTGCAGCAGTTGTTGATCTTCAATATCAATTTGCTCTTGTTCTTTTCTTGCAAAAGCTGCATCATGCTCAATTTGTAACTCTTTAGGCCAATAATGAAAAGGAATCTAGAGTAATCAATTTTATCATCATCATCATCAGAATCTAACACAGGTTCTTCAGTAACCTTGCCCTTCCCTTTATCAGTAGCAGCAAATGATATTAATTGAACTTGAATGTCTTCTAGAAGCAGCAGGGTCTCTGATTACTACTCCTTTTTGAGGTATTCTTGGTAATGGAGATGTTATTGTAGATGTTGGTTGTTGTGGTTGTGATTGACTTGGTTGTGTTGTTGATTGAGATAGTGATTTGGGTAGAACATCTGTTGTCTTCTCACTTAACAACACCATTGCCTCAGCAACAACTTTGTCACTAGATCCAGCAGTAGAACCTTGTGCATCAGTAGAATTGTGTTTCTTACTGGTAGAAGGATCAGCAGAATCCTGAGCAACAGAATTTTGTGCAGCAACAGAGTCACTTGTCTTGTCAGTAGTAGCAGCAGTATCCAAATCTTTAGCCACAGAATCACCCAAACTTTTCAAAACTTCACCCATCAACCTTGTTTCTTTTACTAATTGCTCAAGCCCCAAAGTCTTGAGTTTTTCCTCCAGATTCTATTGAACACAAACCAATTCTTCCATTACAGCTTCATTCCCCTGTTTGTCTGTAACCACAAAACCATCCATATCTTGAGGACTTTTGATGAGTTTATTAGACTCCATGGATCGTTTTGAGCACTAGGGTTAAACAATAACAATGATTAATAACATGATACGCAGCGGAATAAACAAACATCATTATTATTGAAACAAGGTTTCTTCATCATCATCTTCCCTACAACTAATCTAGGCGTTTACAATAAGACTACGCCTAGACACGCACACACACTCTTTACTAGACGTCTACATCTTTTTCTGTGCACTCCAAACCTAATGACCCATGTCCTCTTTATATACTAGAGGATTAGGGTTTACAAAATACTACGAAGGGCTATATTGTAAAAACTTCTTTGTAAAGCAAGTCCCTTGTATTTTTAATTGTCTTCATTCTTCACTTATAGTTTTGTATTTATCAACTCAACTATAAAACCCAACAATCTTCACCTAGTTGATAACTACAAAACCTTCGTCTTGATCTTCATGAATGAAACAATCTTCCCTAAGCTCACCATGTGGTTGAGACAGGGTTTTTAATGATGCAAAGTGTGCTGTTGTTATCAATATGAATTTTGGTATTCATGAAATTGTACCCATAATCCAATAATTGATTCTGCATCCATAGAACTTGTCCACAACAACTTGAAGCAGCCACATACTCAGCTTCAGTTGTAGAAGTAGCCACCACTGTTTGCTTCTTGCATTGCCATGACACCAATCTGCTTCCTAGAAATTGACAACCCCCTGTTGTAGACTTTCTATCCAAAGAAGCTCCAGCATAGTCACTATCTAAATAGGAGACCAAATCAAATGGTGAATCCTTAGGATACCAAAGGCCCAATTTTGGTTGATGCCTCAGATATCTAAAAATTCTCTTCACTGCATTGAGATGTGATTCCTTGGGACATACTTGAAATCTTGCACAGGCACACACAGCAAACATGATATCAGGCCTTGATGCTGTAAGATACATCAATGAGCCAATCATAGACCTGTACAAGTGTATATCCACTTCCTTTCCATATTCATCCTTCAGCAATGGTTTATTGGTTTCCATGGTAGTCTTGGCAGGTTTAGCATCTTCAAAACCAAATTTCTTCAAAATATCGTTGACATACTTATCCTGACTGATAAATATACCATTTTCTTTCTGTGTAACTTGCAAACCTAAGAAGAAGGTGAGTTCTCCCATTGAACTCATAGCAAACTTGTCCTTCATAAGCTTCTCAAAACTAACACACATGGCTTTGTTTGTAGACCCAAAGATGATATCATCAACATAGATTTGAACCAGCAGAATGTCATCCTTTTGTCTTTTGAGAAACAGAGTTTTATCAATCTTTCCTCTACTAAACCCAGATTCTAGCAAGTATGTTGACAAAGTGTCATACCAAGCTCTTGGAGCCTGATGTAAGCCATACATTGTTCTATTTACCTTGTAAACTTTGTCAGGATGATCAGGGTCTTCAAAGCCTTGTGGTTGAGACACATAAACCTCTTCTGTAATGGTCCCATACAGAAAAGCACTCTTCACATCCATTTGATACACTACAAAGTCTTTGTATGAAGCATAAGCCAAGAATATTCTAATTGCTTCTATTCTTGCCACTGGAGCAAATACCTCATCATAATCAAGGCCTTCTTGTTGTGTGTATCCCTGTGCTACTAACCTTGCCTTGTTCCTTATGACAATTCCTCTCTCATCTCTTTTGCATCTGAAAACCCATTTTGTGTCAATCACTCTTTTTCCATTTGGCAGTTCAACCAAAGTCCAAACTTCTTTCAACTTAAATTGTAGAAGCTCATCTTGCATTGCTTCCACCCAACTTGCTTCTTGTAAGGCTTTGTAGGTGTTCTTGGGTTCTATTTGAGAAAGAAAACATGCAGACAGGCAATTTTGAAGATCTTTATGACTATTTCTTTGATGCAGAGATCTGGCAAAGAAACTTTGATGTTGAAGATCTTTCAGTGCTTTAGTCATCTGCCTAGTTTGAATAGATGATTGTGGATCACTTAAAATTGATCTTTGGAATGATCCTTGTGCACTCTTGTGGTAGTTGTTGGACTAACAGGAATATTGAGTTCCAAATTAGTAAAATCTGCAGCAGCTCCAAATAATTGACCATCAAGTGCATCATCATCTGTGTCATAATAAATATTCTCAAGAGGAGGCATATTTGGATCATCAGGATAGATAGAATCAGCAATAGGTCTGCCCTGAGAGTCCAAATTAGGAAACATTGAAGTAGCAGTAGAGTTAGTAGGCTTGGAAGCAGAGTGTGGTGGAGCAGTAGTTGTATCTTTTGGCCTAGCAGTAGAGTCTGGTGAGTCAGCAGCAGAGTCTTCTGGTTTTGTAGGAGAGACATCAACAACTACTTTGGGAACCCCATTAGTTTCTTTTTCTGCTTCAATAGGTATTTCAATACCTGCTTCAGTTTCCTTAGGTTTTTCTTGAGTAACAACATCTTCTTTATGACCTGGATCAGTCTGAAAGGGTAGTAGGGTAGGACCAACCTTTAGTTTCTCAACCAAAACAAATTCTTCTTGTGGTTTGTCAACACTGGCAATAACTGGTACATAGTTCATTGTTTTGGTAAGCATATCCACATTAAACAGCCATTCTGGTCCTTTTCCTTCAGGATTGGATATGTTCTCAGAAAACTTAATATGCAAATTCTCCTCTACATGTTTGGTTCTCTTGTTATATACTCTGAAAGCTTTACTAATCACAGAGTAACCAACCAAATTTCCTTCATCAGCTTTTTCATCAAATTTGCCTAGCTGATCCTTAGTGTTCAAAATTGTAACAGGACATCCAAATGGTTTGAGAAAATCAATCAGTGGCTTCTTTCCATGAAATAACTCATATGGAGTCTTATTATGAGGCTTGACTACCTTACTTCTGTTCTGCACAAAGCATGCAGTGTTCACAGCTTCAGCCCAAAAAGGAATAGGTAGTTTTGAATCAGATAACATTGTTCTTGCAGCCTCAATAAGTGTCCTATTTCTTCTTTCAGCAACACCATTCTGTTGTGGAGTTCTTGCTACACTATACTGTCTAAGAATTCCTTTCCCCACACAGAATTGATTCATCACACTGTTCTTGAACTCAGTACCATTGTCACATCTGATTATCTTCACCTTGTGATTGTACAGGTTATCAACTCTTGTAGTAAATGCCTTGAGTATTTCTGGAGTTTCATCTTTAGTGGCTAGAAAGAATACCCAAGTGAACCTGCTAAATTCATCAGTGACAACAAGACAATATGACTTCTTGTTCAAGCTTTTTACAAATACAGGCCCAAATAAGTCCATGTGCAGTAGGTGTAATGGCTCAGTATTTGTGTTCACAGTCTTGGACTTGAATGAAACTCTGTGTTGTTTACCCTTTTCACAGGCAACACAAGTTTCACAATTTTCAAAAGTCTTTGTAGGCATTCCTCTGACCAGATTTCCTTTTACCAATTTGTTCATGGTCTTGTAGTTCAGATGTCCCAATCTCCTATGCCATAATTTGGACTCATCAACAGTGGCCTTTGCAGTTAGACAAGTCAAAGCCCTCTTAGGAACAATGTTCTTAATATGGTCACTGTATATATTCTCATTTCTAGGGACCTTCAAAAGCACAGATTTGTCATCTGGCAACTGATAGTCAGGAGAAAGGATCATACACTCAGTGTCTGTAAAAAGAACAAATTTCTTTTTGTCACATATTTGTGAGACACTAAAGAGGTTAAACTTAAGTCCTTTCACAAGAAACACTTTCTCAAAGTCCAAATTTCTAGTTTTAAGAGTTCCTCTGCCAACAATCTTTCCACCTTTTGGATCATTCCCAAAAGCGACATAACCACCATCAAAAGCCTCAAAGTCTTCAAGTTGAGACTCATCTCCTGTCATGTGTCCAGAACATCCACTATCAATAATAACCATATCCTTAAGCTCATCCAGTAGATTGACCTGCACATGAAAAGTAGAGACATTAGTTCCTCTTGACGACCCAAGCCATTACTGACTTGGATCTGCCCTGTGCATCAACATAATCAAATTTCTTTAAATCACTTGATGCACTACTATTCTTGGAAACAGAATTTGAACCAATAGTTTTTGGTTTCCAAGTCCAGCAAGCAGAGGCCTTAACAGCATAAAAGTGATTACCAACAACTGTATTTGTTAAAACTTTTGGCCCAGATGTAGAAAATTTTGTACTAGCAGCAGGATGCTTACTAGCAGCAGAGTGCATACTAGTAGCAGAATGCTTACTAGCAGTAGAGCCAGTAGAAGAACCAGTTGTGGTTTTGAAAACACCATTTGTTTTAGCAGCATAAATAGATCTAGTTGCACCAGATCTCAATAAAACAGCTCTTGGAACCATGTTTCTATTAGGATGTGGGTGAGTTTGTTTAGTTACATATTTGTGATTCACCCTAGTGTATTGATTCCAAACAGGCTTTTGGTGTTCTGGACATCTAACAATCAAGTGGTCAAAGCTACCACACTTATAACAAGCCTTCTTTTGTAATTGAAACTGATTACCTAATCTGTGTGAAACTAGGTTGTTGAAGTTTCTCTGGTTACCCCTAGGCTTATTATTGAACCTTTCCATCTGTTCTATAGGTACCTCATTGTACTCTACCGTTTTCCTAGAGAAGTTATTTCCTAACATAGGTTTGACAAACTTAACCTGTTCAATTTTAGGTTTAAACTTTGTAGGAATTTCTTCCTTTTTCACACTTTGTTCTTGTTTAACCTGTTCCTCATCACTATCACTATCAGAATACCAATCTTCTATAATAGGAGCTTCAGAAAATTTTCTAGCCTCAACCTTAGGTGTTTCATTAACACTTGTGCTACATTCACCTACAGGTTTTTCAATATTTAGCTCACTAATGAATGATAGTTCTTTTCCTGGTGGGGCAAAAGCACTTTTGGCTGGAGGAGCCACCTCATTATACCCAATTCCACTACCTTTTCTCATCAAGTTATTCTCTATAGATTTATGAACCAAATCAGAAGCATATTGTTGTTTTTGTACTCTTACTACATGTTTATCTTTTTCAGCAAGAGCTTCCTCTTTTTCTTTTTATGCTTCTTCTAACTTATTTTTAAGAACTTCTACTTCACTGTTTTTCTTAAAAATTTCTATATCTCTGAGATTAAGTTGATCTACATATTCCTTCTCACACTCTTTGAGATATTCTAACCTCCTTTCAACATTTTGAATACCTACTTTGTAACCTAAGTTATCAAGTTTTAGGTGTTCAATTTCTCTATTTAAACTCTCATTCCTAGACTTAAGTTCTTCTATAGTGTCAGCACAAGATTTAAAAGAACACATAGATAAGTCTGAATCATTTGATACCTCAGAGTCAGATCCTGATGATGAACCATAGGCCATAAGTGCAAAGTTCTGCACCTTGGGTTGAGTAACAGCTACCAAAGAGAAATTTGGTTCTTCTTCAGCCATATCACTCCAATCATAATCTCCCAGTCCATCACAAGATATCAGTGCAGTCTTTGATTCTTCAGTAACCTTTTTTGTAGCATCAACATTCTTCTTTGGAGCTCTACACTCTCTGGCAAAATGTCTCTTCCTGTTGCAATTATAGCACTCTATCTTTGACTTGTCAAAGCCTGGACTGTCCTTAGCTTTATACTTGACTTCTTTTCCAGTCTTCTTCAAAAACTTTCTTGCCCTCAAAGTCAACATAGACATTAGCCATTTAAGATCAATTTCTTCAAGATCACCAGGATCAATATAATCCAGATCTTGATTAATGACATGTGACCTTATAGTAGTTGTGAGCTCAGCCAAGAATGCACACAAAGTAATATCACTGGTAGAGATCTTATCATTTGAACTAGCAGCAGATCCATCAGCAGCAGATACTCCATATGCAGTAGAATGAGCAGCAGAGTGAGATTCTTGAGATCCTTTTCCTTTAGAGGATACAAAGGCAAGATTTTGAGTACCAGAAGATGAAGTAGAGGAGGTAGATAGTTCTGATTCATACACTCTTAAATTGTTGTAGAGACTCTCCAACTTCATAGTTTCAAAATCAGGCTTATTCCTCCACACAACTGTGTGCGTACTCCATTCAGGTGCAAGACTTCTAAGAAACTTTAGGTTTACATCTTCTTGTGGAACCACATAGCCAACAAGCTTTAGATGGCTAACCAGTTGGTTTAGCCTGTTGTATGTGCCAATTATCTTCTCTCCACTTTCAGAAGTAAAATTCTCAAACTGATGCTTGTTCTTCCTTGATTTCTTAGTAACATCATTCCCTCCAAACCTGAATTCAACAGCATCCATTAATTCTTTTCCAGATTCACAGTCATCAAAGTCCATTTGGAATTCATTAGGTATTCCCATTAAGAGAATACTATGGGCTTTGATTTCCATCTTCCTTACTGTGTTGGCTTCAGCAGACTTAATTGGTATCTCCTTCCCATCAGCACTCTTCTCAGGTACAAAATCACCATTAACAATCACATTCCACATGTTGAAATCAATCATGCGAATGTACTGTCTGATCCTTCTCTTCCAAAGCTCATACTCAGAAGGATTCAGCATGGGTACCCTTGAAGCAGTCACCATATGAGTTTCATCACCCATCTTAGCAGTTGATTATGGAACAGCAAACTCTTAAGAAACAAAATCTTCTTGATAATAACTTCTAGATCACAAGCTCTGATACCACTTGATGAGTTTATTAGACTCCATGGATCGTTTTGAGCACTAGGGTTAAACAATAACAATGATTAATAACATGATACGCAGCGGAATAAACAAACATCATTATTATTGAAACAAGGTTTCTTCATCATCATCTTCCTTACAACTAATCTAGGCGTTTACAATAAGACTACGCCTAGACATGCACACACACTCTTTACTAGACGTCTACATCTTTTTCTGTGCACTCCAAACCTAATGACCCATGTCCTCTTTATATACTAGAGGATTAGGGTTTACAAAATACTACGAAGGGCTATATTGTAAAAACTTATTTGTAAAGCAAGTCCCTTGTATTTTTAATTGTCTTCATTCTTCACTTATAGTTTTGTATTTATCAACTCAACTATAAAACCCAACAACTTTCCACTTCCATATCATCATTCATTTGAACCTCCCTTGAAACCTTACCAGTATCCACATCTTGAGCATCATCATCTCTAATCAAATTTGCCTCCCCTGAACCCATTGCCACATTCTACTCTTCATTCCTCCCCTGTTTGGAAGCATCCTCTTCCAAAGTGATAGAATGCTTAGAAGAACTAACCACTTAAGATGTGCCCACTTTCTTCAATCTTTTGAAAGAGGTTGAAGATCTCGATTTCCTTAAAGTGTTTATCTTAAGCTCCAAGTTTGTACAAGTAACCATCAATTTCTTTTTAAGTTGCATACTAGTCTCATTACTTCGACATGTGTGACCTGGTCCGAGAGGTGAATCATTGACATTGTCATTTTGTACAGTATCATCCATCAATTCATTAGTCACTGATCTGTACTCATTACTTCGACCTGTGTAACCTGGTCCGAGAGGTGAATCTTGGGACATAAACCCAGTATCAAACCTAGTTTGATCATCTGAGCCCCCTATATTTGCCATGTGGCTAGGGTTACCATCATTGGAAGCAGATTCATCAGAACCCTCCTCACTAGATGTTGCCTTGGTTTGGGTCTTACTGATGTTATCACTGTCCTGCTCTGCTGCTAAGCTAGTAGCAGTAGTGACAGCGCTTGCCAACATGTCCCCTCCATCACCTAGGACAACCTCATCTGGTACATCCATCCTAACACTAGCCTGAGGTTGTTTAGTGTTATTGTTGGCTTTCCTACAGGTGTAGAGTATTCTTGGTTGGGTGACAGATGCAGTAAAATTGGGTGTGTAATGGGAATCAGTGGGAGTTCCGGATCCTTCACCCTGAGTATTTTGCACAATTTGCACCATATAAGGTGTAAGTGATGTAAGTGCGCCTGAAAATCCTTTTCCATTTTTAAGTAAGAAAGTAAACATTTCTGGAACCAACTTAGGAGATTCATAAGTGGCTTTATGTGTTCTTACTTTGGAAATTTGATTTTCCACAAAGATTTGTATAAATCTTGGATAAAGTAAGTAAGAACCAGACTCTTTGATTCTTTTTGCAATCCCTTCCAAAATCATGTTTGAAAAATTAAATGGGTCTCCTTTGCTTAGGCATATCATAGCAGATGCTATGGTAGCACTAAACTCATTCCACCCATAAGTTTTTGAACTCAAACAGTGAAGAAGATTATGAACCAAAAATTTATATTGAGAACAGAGAAGCCCTTTTTGAAACTTTAAACTAAAATGTTGGCCCTCATATCCCAAATCTTTTAAACCTTCAAAAATGGCAGAGTTAGCAAGACACTTAGTATCTGTTTCATCATCAAAGAGAAGAAGTTCTCATATAGAAGATTCAGTGACAAGCACTTGTTGAGCATCTACCATGGCCTTAATATGTTTTTCCCCATTCCTAGTTTTGACTTTTGCAGTAAGCCAAAACTGTTTGATGTAGGAAATATATATAGTAGGATTCACAGTTAATGCATACCTAAGAGAAGTAGCATTCAAGAATTTAACCATGTCTGTGAAACCTTCAGGGGCCATCTTCTCATCCAATAAGGCAACATTATTGTGACTTTCTGCCCAGGTACGTATTGATTCCATGAATTAGGGTTTAGAGAATTGGGGATTTTTTGACTTAGAGAATAATAGAGTGTTAGGGTTTGAGAAAACTTCAATTTGGAGCGCGTAGAAACCAATTATGAGATTCAATTAGGTTTTAAACATGTTTGTAGAAGCTACACAACCACCCTTACACTTTCAACTAAAGCAGCAGAACCTTGATATCAGCAGAACTAGCAGCAGAGTAATACAGCTAGCAGCAGAGTGATTTGGCCAGCATTAAAGTTGACTAGTCATAAGTAATTCTTGGTCAAAAAGTCAAAGATCTTCATCATTTAATGCCCGGTATACTCCTTGATCAATATAAAAAGAATCTTTCCCTAATTCATCAATCACAAACCCTAATTTCTTCCAAAATTATCAATCCATCAAATCAAAACACAATCAAATGAAATCCACTCCAGAAATCATCAACATCTCATCCGATTCTTCTTTGGATGATTCCACACCTCTTACCCCATACGTTCCACCATTCCGTCCTCCCCACAATGGATGCAGGACCAAAGAACAAGCAAGGAAGAGAAAACATGACCTCCCTGTGTTCAAGGATCTCTTGAACCTTAATCAGACTCCAAGCATATCAAGGGGTAAAGGTGTGATGTCCCATAAGTCTCTAGCTTCATCAGAATCATCAGAGGATCGCAATATTTGGATCCCTATCCAAACACCTCCAAGAGAACTTGTTTCACCATTCCTTTGCACATCATCAGAAGAGGATGAACCACAGAGCAATCCTCCTTCAACTCAAGAAAGACCTCAATCATCAAGACCAAGGCCACCACCCAGAACAAGAAGGTCAAACCCTCCTCTGCCAAAGTCAAGAGAAGTGGTTATTGGTCTTCCATGTCCTAGACGTTGATGTAGTCTTTATTAGTTGTCTTTTGATGTAGCAATCATTTGTAATCTTTGGTAGTCTCCTGTGGTTGAAAACAGTGTTTGTAATCTTTTGGTAGTATCATGAAATTAATGAAGTTGTTCTATTCTTGTCTCTTTAAACTTGTGTATAAATAGCAAAAATCATCAATTTGAACTTATCCTGCAAAATGTTAGTCCAAAAATCACAAAACACACATACACATGTTGCATATGTACTAGTTATACTCAGCAGTAGAATAGCATGTAGCAGCAGAGTAAAGTCTAACTAGCAAAGTGCTTCATAAGAAGCAACATAAACAACTTAAACAGCAACACAATTTGTTGGGATCATAGTTTTTACCATTTTATCAAGTCTCGGTCATTTGTAATAATAGGTTGCTTAAGTTACTACTTACTTTTATTTATGTTATGTTATAAGTTTTATAGGCTTAAGCTATTGAGTCCATGGGCCATAAAGCCCATACGAAATCCATGAAGGGAGGACTAAGAGTGTTGCCCTAGCTCCTCACCTATAAATAGAAGTCTTAGGCCATTGTAAAACTTGGTTGTTTATTTGAAATCATAAGGAAACTCTTGCTCTTATCATTCTCTTATTCAAATACTCATCCCATCCTTATATCTATCTCATTCTTATTTGTGTGAAATCAATATGGTGACCTAACAAGTGGTATCATTCGCCATATGAAGGAACTTTCAATGCTCATGAGAACAGTTTATTTGCTAATGCTTACAATGATGATGAAATGGAAGATCTTGAAGCCAATGCAGCTGTAATGATTATGGCCAACATGCAGGAACATCAGTTGAATGATTCAGGCCCAATGTTCTCCACTGATAGCTTGTCTCAGGTAAATGACCTAACCATAAGCTCCATACAAATTAACGCATCACCCTATGTTTCTGAATCAGATCAGGCGCAAGTTGTTCCTTCTGAAACATTTTTCTCTTCTCAAGAGGATGAACAATTAAACACAGTTGTTATATTTGATGATGACACTGTCGTTTCATTTGATGATCCTCTTGAGAAAAACGAAAATGACTTTAGTGAACAACATGAACCTCCTTCTGATCCAGCTCCTGACTGTACAGTTACGGCCAAAATACTTAATGATCAACTTCTTTCTAATCACATAACGGATGAGCAAACTGAAGTTTTGAAAGAAAAGGCCAAGTTAAAAAAGGACATTGAATGTTACAAAAAGCAACTTTCAAACTTTCAATATGTCGTTCGTCGTGAACAAAGCTTTGAAAAGTCATTTCAAGAATCATATGTCAAAGAACAAAATCTTCAAAAGCAAATATATGACATTGTTGAGTCAACGTGGTTTCCAAACTGGAAAATGAAAAACATGATCTTCATAAACAAGTTGTTCAACTCCAACAGGAACTTTCAAAAACACGAAAATAGGTGATAACTTGCCAACAGGAATTTTATGAACATAAAGTGCAAAAACGAGAAAAAGTGAATTCTTTACTTGATGATAATATCGCTCTTGAAAGTCAAATTAAAGCTTTTCAAAACATCATTTATAAACATGGGGAATCTGTAACGACAATTCAAAAGTTTTCTTTACAACCAAGACCAGGCAAAGGTTTTGGCCTCGGCGATTACAGATCCTCTTTTCTTCGCACTGTGTTCAAAACAAATCCTAAGCTGTACAGTATGGACTAATTGATGGATAATAATGTTGTACGTGTTATTGTACATGATACTGAGGAAGAATACGAACTTGAAGAGAAGAGTCGATCAAAAATGAGTCATGTTGAATTTTGCAAACCATATGATTACTCAAAAGCTCCTCACATTTCAAAATCTTTTGTTCCATCAAGAGAAATACCTGAGAAATCATGGTATGTTACTGAGTCTTATGTTTCATCTTCCAATGGAGCTCCTGTCAAACCAGTGGCACAAGTAAATGGTCCATTACCTTCTTCTGGTCATGTGACACCATTACCGACACGCTGTAAAGTTTTAGACTATTTTCAAACATTCATGAAAGGCATCGATATTTTGGAAAACATCATTGAACAACATTCGGAAATTAAAATTCATACTTTTCAATCAGCTTACGAGCGGGAAAAGCGAGACATTTTTCAAAAACAAATTCTCCAAAAAGAAGTTAAAGATATGAAAGAAATTTTTGCTCTTAATGAAAATGCAATTTTGGTTCAACAAAGCAAAAACCGATTTTTGAAAGCAGATTCTGATCGACTCTTGGAACAACTTCTTCAGGCTAATTTTAATAGTTCTTTCATGAATGAACTCCATGTTTCCAGCAATGCTGAATTATTCGCTGAGTACTATGCTGAACTTGTTTCGTTGAGGTCACAAAATGAATCATTGAAACATCAAAATGAAACATTGCGTCAAAACAGTGATGATGTGATAAACAAACTTTCAAACGAAATTTGTCAACTTAAACATAAGATTGATTGGTGTCAAGCTCAAAGTATTGAAACTGAATTGCAACTGTGTAACAAGCATGAGTCTCGTAAAAACAAATGTCGTCAACGTAAAAATGAAATTGCGGAGTTAAAAAATGAAATTGCGTAGTTAAAGATTGAAAACGCCGAATGGCAACAAAACCGCGATGACATTCGTTATTGCAATGGTTTACTTGAGTCTGATATTCAGGACAAAAAAACACATCATCATTGATTTGAAAGAGAAAATTAAGCTACTTCAAAAAGGAAAGTTCATTGACACCACTGTGATTGCACCAGGAATGTTTCAAATAGACATAACAGATAAGGGTAAGCATGCTACGAGTTCTAATGTTAGCTCTTCCACTTCCACAGGTCTAGTTTCCCCTAAGAGCGTTAGAAGCCCAAAGCAAAAAAGAGTTAAGAAGACTAAAAAGAGTAGGCTCTCGCAACGTAAAAATGGAACACTAGAAGTGCAAGAAGTAGAAGATCACCTTAGGAACTCGAATAAAACTAATGTTGCATCTGATTTAGATTTTAATCTGGCAAATTGTAATCCAAATCTTAATGTAACGAATGCTGAACCTTTAAATGTTTTGAATATTAATGCATTCTGTGTGTTTTGTCGTAAAAGTGTGTTATCTGGTAATCATACCAAATGTGTAGCTAATACTCTCTTAAACCGCAAAAAGAAACGTAGATCCGGCTCTTCTTCTAGGTCCACTAATGCTTCTAAGTCTACCTTAAGAAAAACGCCTACTACAGTTTCTAAAGATGTTGTAGTCAACCCACAAGCAGCAATCAACAATTCTAGGAACCCGCCGAAAGCTAGTGCATTCACTAAGAACAAAGCAAAAACTAGTTGGAATTGGCAACGTTGGTTACAATACAAACCAAATTTTAAATGGATTCCTAAATTGTTAAATATTTGCATTTCTAACCAACAGGAACCCTGCATTTCCCCGGGTTCCACCCTTACTTCTGTTCCATCTCTGTCGTCTTCTTTTGATGCAGGTGGTTCAGATCGTTCTCTGGATTGTTGATAGCGGTTGCACCCGACATATGATAGGCAATCTCAAACTATTAAAGAACTTTGTCTCAAAGTTTATTGGAACTGTCAGATTCGGGAATGATCAATACGCTTTAATCATGGGTTACGGAGACTACATGCATGGGAACATTGAAATTAGCAGAGTTTATTATGTTGAAGGCTTGGGTCACAACCTCTTTTCAGTCGGTCAATTCTGTGATGGAGATTTAGAAGTAGCATTTCGCGAGAAAACCTGTTTTGTTCGTGATCTACAAGGCAACGATTTAATGTCTGGCAAACGTGGCACTAACCTTTATACAATTTCAATGTCTGACATGATCGCTTCATCTCCAATCTGTCTTCTATCCAAAGCTGAAATGAGTAAATCTTGGTTATGGCGCAAACGCCTTTCTCATTTGAATTTCAAAACGATGACTGATCTCGCTCGTCATAAATTAGTTGAAGGCTTTCCAAGATTCCGTTATGCCAAAGACCATCTATGTCCAGCCTGTGAACAAGGAAAAAGTACTCGTGCTCATTTTCCCTTAAAACCTGAACACAGTACTAATCATGTTTTACAATTGCTTCATATGGATTTGTGTGGTCCGATGCGTGTTCAAACAATCAACGGTAAACACTACATTCTAGTAATTGTGGATGATTACTCTCGCTGGACTTGGGTTTATTTTCTTCGAAGTAAAGATCAAGCTCCTCAAATGATCATCACCTTTCTCACCAAAATACAAGTTCAGCTTCGAAACACTGTCAGAATTGTTCGAACTGACATTGGCACATAATTTAAGAATCAGACTCTAAGGTCGTATTTTGAGAAAGTGGGAATTGAACATCAAACATCTATTCCACGCACACCCGAACAGAATGGAGTTGTCGAAAGACGCAACAGAACGTTAGTGGAGGCTGCTAGAACGATGTTAATCAACGCTCAATTACCAGATTACTTATGGGCAGAAGCTGTTTCAACCGCCTGTTACACTCAAAACCGTTGCATGATCACAAAACGCCACAACAAAACCCCATATCAGATTGTTCACAAAAGGAAACCAAACATCAGTCACTTTCATGTATTCGGTGCTTTATGCTACCCAGTCAATGATCGTGAGGATCTAGGTAAACTTAAAGCAAAGGCTGACATTGGAGTATTCATAGGTTACTGTGAAATTTCAAAAGGATATCGGATCTGGAATCGTCGTACTCGGGAAATTCAAGAAATTATTCATGCTAATTTCGACGAACTCACTCAAATGGCTTCTGAACAACACGGCTTAGGACCCGCAACCAACCGTCTTAACTTTCTAGTCTCTTCGGCTGAACCATTGTCACTTTCTCGTCAAGAAGTGGAAACCTTGTTTGCTCCATTGTTTGATGATACGCCTGTTAACCGTTCACCTGAGGCCACACCAAATTCCGCTGCAAACCTTGATCAACATCAAGTATCTGATACACATCAACAAACAACAACTTCTGTTGGAAGAGACGGTCCTCCAGTCATATCACCTACAACAACAGAACAAACCGGGTCCAACTCACGACAATCAGCTGGAGATTCCATACCTTTATCAGTTCCACAACCCGCAGAGCATGACCCAGAACCATTCATTAATCCATTTGCAAATGCTCAACCTGTCCCCGATATTGCTGAGTCATCCACACGCAATTTGGGTCCTGCTCAACTTATCAACTTCATCCTTCGACACATAAATGGACTAGAGATCACCCCTTAGTTCAAATTATTGGCCATCCAGATGCACCAATCATGACAAGACAACGCCTTCACACAGACGGTGAAACTTGCATTTATGCACTCATAGTTTGTGAAACCGTACCCAAAAATGTTAAAGAAGCAATGACTTATGAAAACTGGATTGAGTCTATGCAAGAAGAATTCGAAACCTTTCAAAGATTAGAAGTATGGGAATTGGTTGAAAAACCTGAAGGCATAATCGTCATTGGTTTAAAATGGATCTGGAAAAATTAACTGGATGCAGAAGGCACAGTCATACGCAACAAATCACGCTTGGTAGCAAAAGGTTATTCTCAAGAAGAAGGTATCGATTTTGAAGAATCATTTGCTCCTGTGGCTAGACTTGAAGCTGTACGGATGTCCTTAGCATTTGCTGCTCATTGGAATATGATTGTTTATCAAATGGACTTGAAAACGGCTTTTCTGAATGGTCAACTCTGAGAAGTGGTTTATGTCAATCATCCTGAAGGATTCGTTGATCCAGAACGTCCCAATCATGTCTACAAGCTTAAGAAGTCTCTCTACGGTCTCAAGCAATCCCCCAGGGCATGGTATGACAAGCTATCTAAATTTCTGTTGGCTAATGATTTTACTCTAGGCTCGGTGGATCCAACACTGTTTACAAAAACCTACGGGATGGACCTATTAATTGTTCAAGTTTATGTCGATGACATTATTTTTGCTTCAACCAACAAAAATTACTCAATGGATTTTGCAAAATTAATGACAGATAATTTTGAAATGTCCATGATGGGTGAACTTATGTTCTTTCTAGGACTACAAGTTCATCAATCACCCCATGGAATTTTTCTAAATCAGTCCAAATATGCTCTTGAGATTTTAAAGAAACATGGTATGCAAAGTAGTGATTCTATGAATACACCGATGGCCAACTCTACTAAACTAGATGCTGACTTACATGGGACTCCTGTTGACCCTACCAAATACCGAAGTATTATTGGGTCCCTCATGTATCTCACATCCAGTAGACCTGGTATTGTATTTGCTGTGTTTATGTGTTCTCGCTATCAGGCTAATCCAACTGAAAAACACCTCAATGAGGCAAAAAGAATCCTTCGATACATAAAGGGAACCATCCACTTAGGGATCTGGTATCCGAAGGATTCTGGTTTTGAACTAATAGCTTTTTCAGATGCTGACCATGCAGGATGCTTAGACTCGTGAAAAAGTACATCAGGTGGCTTACAGTTTCTTGGAGATAAACTTGTGTCTTGGCAATCAAAGAAGCAGGATTGCACTTCACTATCATCTACCGAATCTGAATACGTAGCTATGTCCGCTTGTTGCGCTCAAGTCATTTGGATGAGATCACAACTTAAAGACTATGGCTACCTATTCAACAAGATTCCGATTTACTGCGATTCTAAGAGTGCCATTGCAATCTCCTGTAACACAGTTCATCATTGCAAATCAAAACACATTGATCTCCGATACCATTTCATCAAAGAGCATGTCGAGAAGGGTACAGTTGAGTTATATTTTGTGGGCACTGAGTACCAATTAGCGGACTTACTTACAAAACCCTTAGCTCCATCAAGGTTTGCAAGTTTAGTTCACCAAATTGGTATGCGATGTTTGACACCATTTGATTTACAAAAGTTTTTAAAACAAAAGTAAAGTGTCAAACATCAACTATTTTACTATCTTTGTAAAATAAATGTTTTTTTCTTATTTTTTATTTATTAAACTTTAAAAACACAAAAACATTTTTATCTTGCTCTTAAAAAAAAAAAAAAAAAAAAAAAAAAAAAAAAAAAAAAAAACTACAAGTATATCGCTCTTTTTCAACATCTTGTCATTTTACAAGTGTTGAGGGGGAGATTCGTCTAAATTTTATAAATTTTTCAAAAATGATATACTTGCATATTTCCTTTGATGCATCGTTTCGGGATTTCATAAGATATCTCATATCTCGTTTCCTTTTCTTAAAATGATGTCGTAAGATTAGTTTATCTTTAGGTCTTTACTTATTTCTAAGTTTAGGACTCATCTAGTAATTATTGTAGTTAGGGGACCTTAAGTGACAAGTTTCAAAAGTTCCAAAATAACAAAAAAACAAACACCCCGTTTTTTCCATTTACCTTAAAATACATTTCCTAAAACCCTTAAAACCCTTCTCCCATATCCACGGCCCTAATTCTTTTGAACAATCCGTGCTTGTGATCTTCAATACGTAAGTTTTTACATGATTCTTAGATGATTTCTAACATTGGTTTTTGTTTAATCGCAAAGTTAATGGCTAGATGTCACGAATTTTCGATTTTAAAAGTTAGGGTTTATATAATTTCGGGATCATGCAATATGTGTTTAGAAGGTTAATTAATGATAGGGTTTTTGTGCTATAACATGTTTCTATCCTTCCTATCACGTTTAATCTCATGTTAACACACGATTGTGTGTTTTTCGAAACCTAGGGTTTGGTACGATTTGGGTATATTAACTTGGTGATGTTTCTGTTATTTTTTTCTTGGTGGGATATGATCTTATGAGTATATGTATCATGATTATGCATTTCAATTTGAACAACATCCAAGTATGCATGATTCTCGATAACATAGGGTTCGTTCTTTGTGGGTTCTCTCGTTTTGTGTTTAGTTGAGCTAACTTGTTGTGCAAACATGCTTCTATTGTGTGTTTTGAATGAACTAGAACATGTTATTCTCACTTGTCTCATGATTTTGATCTTTTATCGAGAACACGTTCTTGATACCTTTTTCGAAATCACTTTATACGAGTGTGTAGCTTGTTTCTAATCATTACATATTATCATTCTTTACAGGATACATCATTTGGATCATTATTGCTCTCACAACATACGTACGTGGCATAGTTTCGAAATTCTTGTATAAGAATTTTCGAGAAAACTTTTTCGCAATCATGGTTGAATCCTTTCGCAAACACAAATTTTTCGACAAATCTCATAATGTTGTATTTTTTCGAAAACACTCATTCTGTCATCTTCTCAAAAAAGTTTGAGTGTTTGCGAAATTATTTCATTCATGGCCATATTTTTTCGAAATCATCATAACTGTAACTTTCGAAATCCCTTATAATATGTATTCTCGAAATTTTTCTTTCTAGTGGTCTGTTCTCGATAAACCTTTTATCGAGAACACACTTGAATTTTTTTTTCGAAAATACTTACTATACAGGATTGCGAAAATTGTCACTTTATGACTGTTTTTTTTCAAAATTGTTGGCACTGGTTACTGGGTTTGCGATATGTTGTTTAGTTGTGCATTTTTTCGAAATCACTTATAATGTTGTATCTTGTATTTCACTTGTATCATTTCGAGAACATTGTGATTATGTAATTTCGAAAACATGTTATATGTGACAATGTGATAATGGATTCTAATCATGTATAATGTGATGTAATTTTGAAAAACATGTTATTGTGGTCATTACTTTCTAAGTACACGTCACTTGTCAACATACATGCATTAATTGAACCATATGTGCTTACATGATTCTAAATGCTTATTCATAATCAAACATTGCAACCGTGCTAACTCGTAACAAATCTGGATGTTTTGTTTATGATCATGCTTTTCAGAATAACATGGCTGAACACAACGAGAATGTCCCTGAACAAGCTCTTCCATTACTCACCATGGATGATATCACTCCCGATAACTACAATGTTACGATTGACAACAACAATCCACGAGTTGATTTCGACAAATTGAGAATTACTGAGAACTCGTGCAGGATTGTCAAAGATATTCTACTTGCACATCCATGCAAACATCTGCTCATCTGTTCTACTTCAGTACCTCTGTTTTACCTTCATCAGTTCTGGCTTACGGCTAAGGCAAATTTGGATGATGAGTCTTTTACTGTTACATTGAATCGCCAAGTCTACATTGTAGATCACGACGTTCTTCGTACAGTCCTTCTCCTGCCTCAAACTGACAATGAATTTGCTCCAATACTACCTGAACTGGACCTTCTTGACTTCTTTGTTGAGTTAGGATATGATGTTGATGACGACATACCTCTAGTCAAACATTCCCCATTCAATGCCAAGAATATCCGTCAGCCTTGGAGAACATTCTGTCTGTTGATTGTAAGATCGATATCAGGAAGAAAGAGTGGTCATGAACATCCTAGGCTTGAACATTTGCAAACATTTTGGGGAATGGTGACTTTGACACCCATTGACTTTGCAGTTCCAATCATGAACGATATAGTCTATAGCATTCAAACCGAACGTGTAAAGACTATGATCCCGTTCACAAGATTCACCAAGCTTCTCATAGAACATTTCTGCAAAGACACTCCAGAATTCATCAAGAGGATGGCAGATCCTAATGAGCCGAAGCACCTCTTTGAGGACGATTTCACCACCTCATTCATCAAGACGACCACTTCCTCTACCAAGATCAAAGGAATGAGGCTTCCCGAATACCTTCTTGATGACAAAATCAAGAAAAGTCTGAACTACAAATACTATGATAATGCTTACAAAGGGGTACAGGAAGAAGCTACTATTCAGACTCGTAGCAAAGGTAATGTGAAGTCTGGGAGTACTACAAGCACAACTGGTTCACCTCAGACTAAGTCTCAGGCTGCTCCCAAGACAAAATCATCAGCTAAACCCAAGACTTCCACTAAACCTAAACCAACATCCAAACCCAAACCTGCAACCAAGCCAAAGCAGAAGGTAACTCCTGAGTACATTCTTCATGATGAACCTACACCTCCACCTTCTGACAGCGAATCAGAATTTGACACGGAATCAGAAGAAGAAGAAGAACATGACTTTGAAAGAAGAGTTAGAGTACCTGAAGAAACATTTCCCGCAACGGAGATCGCCATACAACAAAGTCTTGAAACTTATGAAGCAGAGACAAGGAAAAGGAAAGGGATCACTATTAATGAGCCTAATGATGATGATGAAGACGAACCAATCGTTGAACCATTGGTCGATAAACGCAAACTGAAAAGTATAGTTGTCGACACTCGATCTGAAGAAAAGCAACTTCGGAAAGAACAAAGGAAAGCAGCTCTCGAAAGCCGACTTATGTCTCAACCTTCAACACCACCACCTATCGATCAGTCAGAACATGAAGGAGCTACAAGCAGCATGATTCCTCCCGTTGTGTCCACTACGTTAGAATCAGTTCCACAGCCTGATGACACCGTTAAAGATATAGACGATACATGAGATATCAATATGACTGAGACTGCTAATGTAGAGGAGAATGTTGGTGGACAAGAGAATATAGCTACGGATCAGGAACATGAATACCTCATTACTCCAGAGTTTCTTGCACGAGAAGCAGAGGAAGAAGAGGAACGTCGTAGAAAAGAAAATGAAGAGAAGAACGCGTTCGACACCAACATATTTCTTCAGTCATCTTCTCAGCAGACTTCCTCAGCACAACCTCCACCTCCTCAAGACTCTCCACCAAAGGATCCGACTCCTCCTGCTTCTTCTTCAAACTCTCACAATGAGTCGTCATTCGAATCATCACATGAGCATTCATCTCCCACACCTTCTGAAACTGCATCAAAGCAGCATTCAATCAATGAACCGAAACAACCAGTTGATCTTCAGGAGCAAGTTAACAAACTTACCAACATGGTTACCGGTCTTGCCAAACAAGTTGAAGACTTTCAGGAGTCAAAGCAACTGATCGATAAGTTCTTGAACTCTGATTACACAGGATTTATTAAGATGGTCACACAAGATTTTCTCACTGAAAATCTAGTTGAGATGGTCACTCCTGAAGTAGCAAACCTTCTCGAACCAATCAAGGACAACTTGGATCACTGAATCAGAAGTTTCATTAGAAAAATGTTGTCAACAACACCATTCACGCTTCACACTGCAAAAGCTTCTACTGCAGCTCCAACCGTCCCTGAATTATCCGTCAATGAACTGCTTGCTAAACTCTTCGACAATGTTGCCTCCAAAACTACACAGACCACTGAAGAAAAAGCACTTGTTGATGCTATGTCGGCTTACATTTCCAAAGAGTCATGCAAAGAAGCAGCTGGAACCCTGAAAAGGTCAAGAAAAGATGATGACCCTGACCCAAACTCAAAAGACAAGAAACCTAAGTCTGGACCCGGTCCCTCATCTTCTCTACAACCACGTAAGGACCCACTCCTCCTGGTAATCAACAACACCCCTTAGCTACCGGTCAAGGTCCAACTAAAGAGGAAGAAACTTTCATGGAACCTACTGATGACTACCAGGGTCAACCAGACACCGATTACCGTGCCTCACCTATTCCCAATTCTCATGCTGGACCATCGTCACCATCCAAGGCTAAAGACAAGGATGTTTTGATATAAATAATGTATAAAAACGTTATTAATATTTTTTCGATATCCCTAAGTTTTGACGATCACAAAATATAAAAACATTAAACGCAAAGTTAATACCTAAACAAGTTTTAAACAAATTTATATCATCTCATCCAACATAATCACTTAAGGTATGAATAAACAAGTGACTAATACATTTTATGATCAAAGGGATGTTTATTTAAATAATACAAAGTTTATAAAATTAAATAAACTTATTATATATTTTTGAAAAACATTTTTGGTAATAAAGGAAAATGTTTAATTCATAATAAATATATGAATTCAAATTTTTAACCAAAATCAGTTAGTTTTTAACCAAATAAACTTTCCCCACTAAAAGACAGAAAATCTGGCCGTTTCAGTAGGGCGACCCCCTTAATTATAAGGGGCGGCCCCCTTAATTTTAAGGGGGCCGGCACACAATTAAGGGGACCGGCCACGCTCCCCTGTCAGATTCTATCATAAATTTTTCCCTATAAATACCACCTCAAACCTGGAATTTTTCTCACCTCTTGCACGAAAATTTTCAGATCCAAATCTCTCTAAACATCCTCCTAAAAACCCTTTGATCATATAATTGTTAATCCTTGTTTCAAGTGATTCATTCCCTCACCTCTCATCTCTCAAAGTGCAAGAGAAGAATACTCCTTCAACATCAAGTTGTGAAGTATTGTAGATTTATGTATATAGTCTAGTTGTTGTGTACATCCATTGTAAAGGTGTGATAGTAGTGTAACTAGATTGATCTAGGAGTAGAAGTTGTGAATAGAAGTAGTGAGATATAAGTAGTGTTGTGAAAAAGAGAAGTGTTAGGAAGTAGATTGATATGAAGAAGATAGGTGTGAAGAAGATAGGTGTGAAGAAGATTGGTGTGAAATAGATAGGTGCGAAGTAGAAAGGTGTGAAGTAGAGTAGTGTGAATAAGTTGTGTAGAAGTTGTGATCTAGTTGTGACGAAGTTGTGGTGTGTACGTTGGTGTGTAAGGTTTTCTCCGCCATAAGGGAGCTTGTTGACATAGTGAAGAAAACTCTCGAGTAGGTGACTCGGGGAGTGGAGTAGGAACAAGGAAGGTGTCCATGTAGCCGAACCACTATAAATCCTTTGTCTCTCGGTTAGATCTTTCCTTTACTTAGCTTACTTATTTACATCTCGTACATAGCTATAATTGTTTATATTGTGCATGTGTTGATCTTACATACTTAGCTTACATCTTTACTATTTCTTATACTTAGATATTGTTGTTCATATTGTTCAAGATTTGAGTTCACATAAGATCGAATCAAAGTTTTAAAAGTAAACAAGGTTTTAAAACTATACTAAGTTTTCGAAAACAAAGTCTTTATAACAAACCTAAAAGAATTCACATATAATAGATCACATAGTTGTTTTTGTACTTAACTCTAATTAAAGTCTTTTTCAAACAAACAATTGAATAAACTCGTATTAATATTTTGAAACCAAGTTTTACAAAAACTAAAAAGACGTAAAACTATTCAACCCCCCTTCTAGTTTTCCACAATTGGTATCAGAGCCACGTCAAAGAAGATTTTTAAAATATATTGTATTTTAAAACTTGAATCGATCTATGAAATCGGAAAAATATTTAGAAGGGCAATCTATGCAAAGACCACCGTTATATGAAAGTGATGGTTTTCTTTATTGGAAAAATAGATTCGAAACTTATGTGAAATCAAAAGATCTTGATCTTTGGCATGTTATTACCTTTGGTCACTTTCTCCCTATTCAATATAATTTTGAAACTAAAGAGGATGAAATTGTATCTTTTGAAAAACAAAATGATGATTTGAAAAAGAAACTAGCAAAAAATAATGAGGCTAAAAGGGTTATTTATAATGCGTTACCACACAAAGAATGTGAAAGAATTTTTATGTGTAAAACCACAAAAGAAATTTGGGATTCCTTATTAATTACTCACCAAGGTAATAGTCAAGTCAAAGATAATAAAATAGATTTTCTATTTCAACAATATGAACAATTTATGATTCCGGAAGAGGAATCAATAGATAATGCATTTACTAGGTTTAACACTATCATCACAAGTTTAAAAGCACTTGATGAGAATTTTTCTAGTAAGAATTTTGTTAGGAAATTTCTTAAGGCTCTTCATCCAAAATGGCGAGCTAAAGTTACGGCGATTGAAGAATCGAAGAACTTGTCAACTCTTCAACTTGACGAGTTAATTGGCAACTTGAAAGTCTACAAAGCAATAATAAAGAAAGATTCCGAGATGGTCAAAGGAAAAAGGGAGCAAAGCAAATCGATTGCGTTGAAAGCTAAAAAGGACTCTAGTGACGAAGAATGCTCAACCTCTGAAAGCAACGATGAAGAGTATGCTATGGCCGTACGAGATTTCAAGAAATTCTTCAAAAGACGAGGAAGATACGTTAGGCAACCATATAATAAAAGAAGGTGCTTTAAGTGTGGAGATCTAAATCATCTTATTGGAGAATGTCCGAAATTTTCAAGAAGTCAAAACCACAAGGCCTTTGTAGGAGGAGCATAGAGCGATAGTGACAATGATGAAAAAGAGACAACAAAAGATAAAAGGTGTCTCATGGCAATGGCATCCGATAAGGTACGTTCTAAAACCGAATATTATAGTGATGAAAATTTATGTTTAGATGAAAAAGAACTAGATAGCGAATATAGTAGATTGTGTAAACTAGGTCAAAAAGGAATAGCTAAAAATAAGTCACTAAAACATATTAATAATCAATTAGAAAATGAAGTACTTGAATTAAAAATTAAACTACAACATTTGGAAAAAGAAAAAGAAGTTTTTATTGAATGTAAAACATGTTTAGAGGTCAAAAATGAAAACGAAAAACTTAAAGATGAAATTTTCAAACTTGGCAAGTTTAAAGATAGTAGTAACTCACTTAAGAAAATAATAAGTGTTCAACAAACTTTGGGAGATAAAACCGGTCTAGGATTCGACTTAACTAATGTTTCAACTAGTGAAAATAAAAATGAAAAGTTTGATTGTGAATCTAGTAAACAAAAACCATTAGACTCAAAACCTAAGTATGTACCTATAAAAGATAGAAAAACACCTATTGCGAGTGATGAGGAAGTAAAAAAATTTTATAAACCATCATTAAAAGCCAAAACCGGATTTTCTAAACTAAAATTAAGATCTAAAACTAGACCTCCAAATAGACCAAATAATTCTCTTCCTCGGTCTAAAACCCCTCAACATAGGAGAAATCAAGGTAGACAAAACTTTTCTAATAATAGTCACCCAATGTGGATTTATCCACATCAACCAAGCTTTAGCCCATGGGGAATACTTCCACCATACATGCATCCTAGTCAATTGCAAACCATGTTTGGTTCAAACAACTTTGGACCAATGAGACCATGGGAACCAAGTGGCTAAGTTGTCACTTTTGGAAAATATTGGTATCTCATCTACAAATGACTTCTATAAGTCAACATGGCATCTTGAAGTGTTTGAAGAAAATTTATTGAAGACTAAAAGGTACGCATTTCTTTTAAGTTTATCGTTAATATTTATATTCTTAGATTAATAACTAGTTAGAATAATGCTTAGTTATATAGCTAGTAATAATTACTTGCTCACACATTATGAACTCCTCTTAGTTGGCTTTCCTAGGATTTGAATTAAAATTGTTCGTTGTCGAACAACATAGAAAATGGAAATCTTCTATGTCCACTAGTAGAAAACTCATGGTGATGAAGTGAAATGAGTTAAGTGGATTAATCGTTAATATAGAAGTAAGACTAGATCCCTCGCGTAAGAAAACTATGGATGAAACAAGCTCTCGAAGACTATGGCATTAGGTTAGAAAATTTTCCTATTATGTGCAATAACAAAGGTGCTATAGATTTAAGTAAGAATCATGTTCAACACTCTAGGACTAAACATATAGAAATGCGTCATCTCTTTCTTAGGAACATTATACAAAAAGAATATATAACAATAGGGAAGGTAGCTTCGGAAGGTAACATTGCCGATATAGTCACTAAGCCTCTTAAGCGTGATTTACTTAACCACTTACGTTTAGGATTAGGAATGATGGAGCAAATTGATTAAATTCTTGGAATACTTAACATCTTCTGAAAAATCAAAGTTCTGAAAAGATTTCCTTGTCAGATGGGCGGACCCCTTAATTTATAAGGGCGGCCCCCTTAAAATTAAGGGGACCGGCCTCACTTTAAGGGGGCCGGCCATCTGAGCATAAAATTTTAATTTTTCTTTCTTCACTAATCTGAGTCTAGGATTCTTTTTTGCACAAACTCAAGAATTGAGATATTTTGTTTTACATAAATATATTCTCAAAGAAAACCTCAATTCAACTTTTAAAATCATTCTCACGTTTAGGAAAAACTCATTGTTGTATAATGATAAAAGTGTTTTTCTCAAATCATACGTAATAGTCTCACTCTTGTTATCTATATGGAGAACAAAAGTTGTTTCTTAGGAAAATTTATTTTCTCTTCATAGAAGTCGAAACAATCTTTACTCAACATTTCTCTCATATAGGCACACACTAGAACAAAATCAAGAATTACAAAATCACATTTGTTCCACCACTAGTTTCTCACTAACTAGTTGCCTTAAACTTAGATAGGAGTTTTAAGTTGAATGATTTGCAAAATTGCTTATTTGTCTTATCGGTTATGCATGCATGCTTAGTTATGACTATTTTATGTGCTTACTTGCTTGCCTATATACTTTTCATGCATGTTTCATTAAGATGATACTTGCCTTATTTCCTAAAGAGTTGGACTTGCCCAAAACCAAACCTCATAACCTTTACACACTCAAACCTCATAACCCTTACACACTCAAACCACCAAAGTGAAATGAAAAACCAAGTCATCCCTTCCATCAACATCGCTCTCACCAATCACACCACTTGATACTCATTTCCCATCTTCACCAATAACTCCATCTAGTCATCCTCACAAAAAGTTTCAACCATTCCCTACACTCTACAAAGTGTGTTATTACCAATACAATACATATTATCCTTCCATAAAAAGCCCATCGAACCAAATGATGTTGTCAAACATCCAACACCAAATTCCTCCTATATCTCCAACTTTACACACAACCCTCAAGCTCACTCAAAAGAACCCTTTCTCAGTCCTCATAATGGTCAAGCATCTACCTATGCTCCCATCTACATACCTATATTTCATCTATCTCCTCGAAACAATCCTTTTATTGAAAAATATCAACCTCCAAACAATAATCAATATTACACCTCACTTTCTTTTCCACCAACATTACAAAATTCCTTCATCATCATCTTCCTTGTAAACCTTGAAGTTTCGTGAAGAACTTGACCAACTCCATGATCTTCGTGATCTTAATACTATGCATCTTACACAACGCAATTTGCATCACACACCTTCCTCACCATACTCAAATTACTTACCTCACTCATCCTCACACAATTACTCCATCCACATTCGTTTCCATCCTTACTCCCAAAAACACACTTTCATCTCACCCATATAATTCATATGAAGAGCATACTCAATCTCAAAACAACAATCCCAATCTCACTCCCAACACCTTACACTTTGGTCAAACTACCAATCCACTATACAAAACATCCTTCACTCATGAAGCATCCCATTCTTCCATACATTCATCCTCATCCATTCATGATTACCCAAATGAAACCTCTCTTTTGTCTCAACAAGACAATCTCACAATCACCCTCACTAATGAAATTCCATATTCACCCAACTCATTTCTTCCAAATGACCCTTTTGAGGAACATACTCAATCTTTAAACAACAACCATCAAAACTCATCCATACATGAAACCTATGTTCCATGTTCAATCTACAATCAATAATCACAATCCAACTCCACCATCTTACGAACATAAAAAGTTCGTTGAAGAACTTAAAGAAGCACATGAGCTTAGTGCTCTTCTTGCTTTACATCTTGTTTAAAGCAATTTGGATCAACAACCTTCATCCACCAACTCATCACCACCCAACAACTTGATCCATCTTCAGAATCATGTCAACAATTGTTCTTGTTGCATTTTTCTCCAAAAACAAAACATGGCCATAAATGAACACCTCACTTGGATTGAGTATCTCCTCACTAGGTCTTCTCCAACATCATCCATAACACAATCACCACAAACTCTACAAACATCATTCCCACAAAAGTCTACCTTTCCTAAATACCATGTTTACCATCTCCAAAAATAAAATCATTTCAAACCTTTTGTGTTCCAAGCAAGTCCAAGAGACCTCAACTTGGCAACTTAGTATTATCTAGTGTAATTTGCTAGAAAAGCATACATCTATATGCTTATGTACCAATGATTATGTTTTCAACATAATTACTTACGAATGATTCTTTTGTTTTATTACCATGCATTCTTATTAGTTTCTTCATATCTATTGCATGCATATATATATATATATATATATATATATATATATATATATATATATATCTATGTTCCTTGTGCTCTAAATATTTTTGCAAGCATTCCATATCTCGATCTCTTATGACCTCAAAACGAGGGGGAGTATACTTCAAGGGGGAGCTATACATTCATCGGGATAACCTTTTTTATGCTAACAAAAAGGGGAAGAAGTGATATAAACTGTGATATAAACTCACACTAAAAACTTGCATATATATTAATTTTTATTTTAATGAGTTTAGATTTTGTAATCATCAAAAAGGGGGAGATTGTTGATATAAATAATGTATAAAAACGTTATTAATATTTTTTCGATATCTCTAAGTTTTGACGATCACAAAATATAAAAACATTAAACGCAAAGTTAATACGTAAACAAGTTTTAAACAAGTTTATATCATCTCATCCAACATAATCACTTAAGGTATGAATAAACAAGTAACTAATACATTTTATGATCAAAGGGATGTTTATTTAAATAATACAAAGTTTATAAAATTAAATAAACTTATTATATATTTTTGAAAAACATTTTTGGTAATAAAGGAAAATGTTTAATTCATAATAAATATATGAATTCAAATTTTTAACCAAAATCAGTTAGTTTTTCACCAAATAAACTTTCCCCACTAAAAGACAGAAAATTTGGCCGTTTCAGTAGGGCGGCCCCCTTAATTTTAAGGGGGCCGGCACACAATTAAGGGGACCGGCCACGCTCCCCTGTCAGATTCTGTCAGAAATTTTTTCCTATAAATACCACCTCAAACCTGGAATTTTTCTCACCTCTTGCACGAAAATTTTCAGATCCAAATCTCTCTAAACATCCTCCTAAAAACCCTTTGATCATATAATTGTTAATCTTTGTTTCAAGTGATTCATTCCCTCACCTCTCATCTCTCAAAGTGCAAGAGAAGAATACTCCTTCAACATCAAGTTGTGAAGTATTGTAGATTTATGTATATAGTCTAGTTGTTGTGTACATCCATTGTAAAGGTGTGATAGTAGTGTAACTAGATTGATCTAGGAGTAGAAGTTGTGAATAGAAGTAGTGAGATATAAGTAGTGTTGTGAAGAAGAGAAGTGTTAGGAAGTAGATTGATGTGAAGAAGATAGGTGTGAAGAAGATTGGTATGAAATAGATAGGTGTGAAGTAGAAAGGTGTGAAGTAGAGTAGTGTGAATAAGTTGTGTAGAAGTTGTGATCTAGTTGTGACGAAGTTGTGGTGTGTACATTGGTGTGTAAGGTTTTCTCCGCCATAAGGGAGCTTGTTGACATAGTGAAGAAAACTCTCGACTAGGTGACTCGGGGAGTGGAGTAGGAACAAGGAAGGTGTCCTTGTAGCCGAACCACTATAAATCCTTTGTCTCGCGGTTAGATCTTTCCTTTACTTAGCTTACTTATTTACATCTCGTACATAGCTATAATTGTTTATATTGTGCATGTGTTGATCTTACATACTTAGCTTACATCTTTACTATTTCTTATACTTAGATATTGTTGTTCATATTATTCAAGATTTGAGTTCACATAAGATCGAATCAAAATTTTAAAAGTAAACAAGGTTTTAAAACTATACCAAGTTTTCGAAAACAAAGTCTTTATAACAAACCTAAAAGAATTCACATATAATAGATCACATAGTTGTTTTTGTACTTAACTCTAATTAAAGTCTTTTTCAAACAAACAATTGAATAAACTCGTATTAATATTTTGAAACCAAGTTTTACAAAAACTAAAAAGACGTAAAACTATTCAACCCCCTTCTAGTTTTCCACAGGATGCTACATCTAAGTCTAAGAAATCAAAGAAGAAAAGACGTCATTCATGGCTCGACAATGATGACACTCCTCAGAATGATTGGTTGACAGAAATGCTTCAAGCTCAACCTCCTCTCGAAGAAGAAGAACCCCTTCCTGGTAATACTCTACAATTCACACAAGTCATAATGAAGGATCTTCAGATTAACAAACTCACAAAGACGGAGCTCAGAAGAATCAATAGGGATGCACAAGAATTCCTTAAGTCCAGATCCGGAAACAAAGTGGAATACGAGTATCATATGCAGAACATAGCTAGTGCAATGTCTGCCGACTTTGACTGGCTAAATCCTGAAGTGAACATCGACCTCAGTTCCAAAAACCATGAAAAGCCTTACTTCACTGACTGGACTAAACCATTACCTTTGAAAGGATTTCCAAATAAACCCAAGATACCTTACAGCTTCTTCTTCAACAAAGATCTTCGTAACATCCAACTCACCCATGAGACATCCAAGAAGAAATATGCTTCCTCACTCACAATCTCAGTACCAGCCGCAAGATACGAAATTCCTGCCATTGAAGAGACCACTCATATTTTCAGCAACTCCATCGTAGCTTACGACAGAGATGCTCTACACGGGATTCAACACTGGCCAGAACGTCGTCGTCTCGGTTATACCAGCAGATTAGGAGAGAAATCATTTGAAAATGTGAAGCAGAAATCTAAGATCATCGCTATCTTGGAGATTCAAGAGTCACAACGGTTTAACTACATATTCATGCGTGAAATTGTTGTTAAACGACAAGATGAAAAGAAGTACAAATTCTCCGAAGCCGACTTTCCAGACCTTAATCTTAATGACATTGAAGATATGTATCTCGAAAAGGTTCAAGGAAGAATGCGTGGATTCGATAGAGAAGTTCAGTACAACTTCATGGCATCACTACTTCTATTCATCAGACGATTGATAGTTCAAGAAAGAGTGGAAGATCTTCTGCTTGGAGTGGAAAGTTACCAATAGAAGATCAATTTGACAAAGCCGCAATTCATAATTGATGGAATCTATCAAACGTCACAGTTTACTCTCAACCAAGAACCTTTTGGTTTCACCTACATCAACAGCAAAAAGCTACAAAGCTTCATGAGGTTCGATGAGATACACAAATTCTGTGATGTTACACTCAAATCCGTTTGTGATGGGCTTGTCAAAAGGTTGAATGATGATCGCCGAAAGATACCAAAGGGGGAACAACCTAGATGGAAATCCAGCTCAAGAAGACAAGTTTGCAACTTTATCTTAAAGATTGAAGAAAGGCTATTTCGACGGGAAAAGATCATACGACTGGAAAGCTATATCGGTGTCAGAGCATCGTTTCCTATCAGACTCTTTGAAAGACCAGAACCTAAGTTCACTGACTTTGATGCTCCACTTCCTGATGAAGATTAACTTGGTACATTTGGTCATTCATTTTTCAATATCAATTGTTTCATTTGATTGAATTATTTTCATTATGGCTTGTGCACACATAACAGTGTATAACCCGTTCTTTTAATGAAAGGACCCTGAGGTACGCTTCAGTGCTTCAATCCTTACATAAGGAGCGAAGGCTTCTTACTTTTGAGTAGAGTTAATCAAACATTTTCTGATTTTCATAACTCTGCTCAAAAGACAAGTATTTCACCTCAATGAGTATTCACTTGTTGAGGGGGAGCACTTGAAAATCTCATCGTTTGAAATACAAAAGTTCTTGTTGATATCTCCCCATAAGACTCAAAAAGCATATTTTAATCAAAAGTCTATCAAAAACAACATCTCATATGCTATTTTTGAGGGGGAGAAAACTGAAAGTGATTAAAATATGAAAGTTTGAAGTTGCTTAAAGTCAAATCTCATGCAAGCTAGACTCAGAATTGACCCAGGAATTGACGAAACATAAAAGTTAGTAATCTCGAAAAGACTTATCCTCGACGGGTAATAACATCAAGTTAGTTACTAGAGCTAGTTGTCACCTAAAAGCTGACAATGGAACTCTTTAACTGGCCACGTAAGCGTGTCTCGAAAAGGATTTGTCTTAGTAGAAATGTACCATTTTGAGAAACTTTATGTGGATTTAACCAGGCCGGGTAATAACTTCAAGCTAGTCTAACTAGTGATGTAAGCGTGTCTCGAATCGGTCAGGTTCACTGAAAGTGGATCAATTCAAAAGGTGTTTGTTCCTCCCGCATGTGCAAATTTATTTAAACACTTATGAGCACATGTGAAGGGGGAGCCCTTCAAAAGTAAACACAAAACTCTCAAAGTGTTAAACAAAATGTTTGATAATCACAAACACTTTGAGAGATTTTCAATCAAAGGTTTCTTGGCTATTGTCGGATATTCATGGAGTTATAAGGTGATTAAGATAGGAAATTCAGTCCAATGATCCGCCAGAACCGGAGGGATCTACCCAAGGACATCACCAATAGTTAGAATTAGAAGTCCTTAGGTATGATACGATAAAAGGAGAAAAGAATGAAAGGGAAACAAGGAGTTGAAGAATTAAAAAGAAAAGTAAAGAAAAGGGTGAAAAGAAATAGCCCTCCATATGTTCAACCTTAGGGCAGACACCGGGTTCAATTCATATGCTACTGGTTGTTGCTAAGGCGACGCCGGTATTGAAGACAAAGTCGTCATGGACCTAGTGACGCACTGCACTAAACCTTCTTAACCACTCAAGTTCTCTTAAAAGAGCTTGTTTCATTCTCACGGGGAACCGATGTAATCTATCGACTTATCTCTTAGAGATGGTTGATATTGAAGCAGGAGACCCCTCCCTTGTCTCCGCATAGGAAACCTAAGTGTGCACTTTTCGAGTCTAGAGCCATGAGATACATCAAAGATCTTTTAGGAACACTTAGTATTTCTACAACTGGTGTTCTACATCAATGGACACCAGCTGTAAATTATTGAGTCCTTCGCAGATCTTAGCAATCTGCCGAGAACGTTTATGAGAGAATTTACATAAGTATTTCTCAATGATTGAATGGAAATCCTGCCAGGGTCAACATCAAACAGCCCTGACAGCAGGTCACTTCGGTAACTCCTTGTGGGTTACGCTTAGTGTTTGCGGTGGTTTCTTAGCGGTCTACAGTCGTGGAGTGATCCCCAGCGACTCACCCAGTCATTGAGCTACTTAGTAGGTCTTGTAAGCTCCCTCGGGAGTATCTGATATGGGAACGGCCTTGATAAGGGTTAGAAGGAGTCTTCACAATATGCTATTGACGATCTCTAGTTCCTTATCTGTAAGTACCGGATGTTTTATTGCTAACTATTTACATGCAGGGTTACATCATCTCCATGGCGACAGATTCCACATGCTCATACATGCATCTTGAATTCATCAAAAGCTCCCTCAAAGATCTAAGCAACACAAAGTTCAAAGAAAGATTCTACGCCAATAAGAAGAATCTACAAAGTATAAAGACTAAAGATCTTAATTAAAAGAAAGGGACTACGTGCATGTATAAGTCAGAATTCAAAGATGTATGAGCATGTTGGAATGGCGGACTACCACCACAGACGCGGAAGTGACAAAAGGCAGACAACTTCATAACATGATCACTATCACAACAACAAAGAACAAATAACAAAGAATGATGAATGATTCCTATTTCATTGTTATTGAAAGACGTCTAAAGCTATGAAAGTCAAAGATGAAGAAATGACAAAGACGTCAAGCAACCGTGATGACCGACCCTTAGGGGGAGATTGTTGGGATCATAGTTTTTACCATTTTATCAAGTCTCGGTCATTTGTAATAATAGGTTGCTTAAGTTACTACTTATTTTTATTTATGTTATGTTATAAGTTTTATAGGCTTAAGCTATTGAGTCCATGGGCCATAAAGCCCATACGAAATCCATGAAGGGAGGACTAGGAGTGTTGCCCTAGCTCCTCACCTATAAATAGAAGTCTTTGGCCATTGTAAAACTAGGTTGTTTATTTGAAATCATAAGGAAACTCTTGCTCTTATCATTCTCTTATTCAAATACTCATCCCATCCTTATATCTATCTCATTCTTGTTTGTGTGAAATCAATATGGTGACCTAACACAATTACTTTACAAAACTTTACAAAAGCATAAGGAAATAAGTTTTTCAAAGATTGATCATACCAATGTTTGCAATTAAAAATTGAAACCTCCCCACATCAAAATGTTTTGTGAGTAGATCAGCAACATTGTTATCATTATGAATCTTGACAATTTGAATCAAATTCTTTTCATAACAATCCCTTATAAAGTGATGTCTTATCTCAATATGTTTTGTTTTAGAATGAAAAACGGTGTTTTTAATGATGCATAGTGTACTGTTGTTATCAATATGAATCTTTGTGTTCATGAAATTATACCCATAATCCAGTAGTTGATTTTGCATCCAAAACACTTGACCATAACAACTTGAAGTAGCCACATACTCAGCCTCAGTTGTAGAATTAGCCATTACTGTTTGTTTCTTGCATTACCATGACACCAATATGTTTCCCAGATATTGACAACCTCTTGTTGTAGACTTCCTATCCAAGCAAGCACGAGCATAGTCACTATCTGAGTATGCTACAAAATCAAAAGGTGAATCCTTAGGATACCAGAGACCCAATTTAGGTTGATGCCTTAGATACCTAAAAATTATCTTCACTACATTGAGATGAGATTCTTTGGGACATACTTGGAATCTTGCACAGGCACATACAACAAACATAATATCAGGCCTTGAAGCTATAAGGAACATCAATGAACCAATCATTAATCTGTATAAGTGAACATCTACTTCTTTTCCATTTTCATCCTTCAACAATGGTTTATTAGATTCCGTGGTTGTCTTTGCAGGCTTAGCATCTTCAAATCCAAACTTCTGCAAAATATCATTAACATACTTATCCTAACTAATAAATATGTCATCTTCCTTTTGTGTAACTTGCAGACCCAAGAAGAAGGTGAGTTCCCCCATTGAACTCATAGCAAACTTGTGCTTTATAAGCTTTTCAAACTCAACACACATAGCTTTGTTTGTAGAACCAAAGATGATGTCATCAACATAGATTTGTACCAGCAAAATATCATCATTGTGTCTTTTGAAAAACAAAGACTTGTCAATCTTTCCTCTACTAAACCAGAGTCTAACAAATATGTTGACAAGGTATCATACCAAGCTCTAGGAGCTTGATGTAAACCATGCATTGCTCTATTCACCTTGTAAACTTTGTTAGGATGGTCAGGGTCTTCAAAACCAGGTGGTTAAGACACATAAACTTCTTCTGTGATTGTCCCATATAGAAAAGCACTTTTGACATCCATCTGATACGCCACAATGTCTTTATATAAAGAATAATCCAGAAATAATCTAATGGCCTCTATCCTTGCCACAGGTGCAAATACATCATCATAGTCAATGCCTTCTTGTTGAGTGTATCCTTGTGCTACTAACCTTGCCTTATTTCTGATGACTATCCCTCTTTCATCTCTTTTGCATCTAAAGACCCATTTAGTTCCAATCACCCTTTGCCCATTTGGCAAATCAACCAAGGTCCATACTTCTTGTAGTTTGAATTGCAGAAGCTCATCTTGCATTGCTTCCACCCAGCTTGGCTCTTGTAAGGCTTTATAAGTATTTTTGGGTTCAATTTGAGATAGAAAATAGGCAAACAAGCAATTTTTCAGATCTTTGTGACTGTTTATTTGATGAAGAGATCTTGCAAAGAAACTTTGATGTTGTAGATCTTTCTTCTCTTTAGTCATTCTTCTTGTTTGAATAGATGATGTTGGATCACTGAGAATTTGATCTTCGGGATGATTCTTATAAACTCTTGTGGTAGTTGTAGGACTAACAGGAACATTGAGTTCCATATTATTAATGTCAGCATATCCTCCAAATAATTTACCATCAAGAGCTTCATCATCTGTATCATAATAAATGTTCTCTAGAGGAGGCATATTTGGATCATCAGGATAGTTTGGATCAGCAAAAGACCTACCCTGAATGTCCATAGATAGAAACTTTGGTGAAGAAGTAGAGTCAATTGGCTTGGCAGCAGACTTGATTAAAGCAGTAGTTGTTTCTTTTCGCCTAGCAGTAGAGCCTTCTAAGTCAGCAGTAGAGTCTTCTGGCCTTGTTAGAGAGACATCTTCAATAACTTTAGTTGCTTCATTATTTACCTTTTCAACATCAACAGGTATCTCAATGCCTTCTTCTGTTTCCTTATGTTTCTCATGAGTAACACCATCTTGTTGTGAACTTTGAACCTTCTGAAAGGGTAGTAAAGTTGGACAATCTTCAATTTCTCAACCAAAACAAATTCTTCTTGAGGTTTGTTAGTGTCTACACTTGTAATAACTGGCTCATAATTCTTCTGGTCCTTTCCCTTCAGCATTACATGTGCTCTCACTAAACTTGATACGTAAATTCTCCTCTACATGTTTGGTTCTCTTATTGTATACCCTGAAAGCTTTATTGTTTACAAAGTAACCAACAAAGTATCCTTCATCTGCTTTTTCTTCAAACTTGCCTAACTGATCCTTAGTGTTCAAAATAGTAACAGGACATCCAAATGGTTTAAGGAAATCAATCATTGGTTTCTTTCCATGAAATAACTCATATGGAGTCTTTTTGTCAGGCTTAACTACCTTGCTTCTGTTTTGCACAAAACATGCAGTGTTTACAGCTTCAGCCCAAAAAGGTATATCAGATAACGTTGTTCTTGCAGCCTCAATCAGTGTCTTATTTCTTCTTTCTGCAACACCATTCTGTTGTGGAGTTCTTACAACACTATACTGTCTTAGAATACCCTTGCCCACACAGAATTGATTCATCACACTATTCTTGAACTCAGTTCCATTGTCACATCTGATTATCTTCACCTTGTGGTTATGCAGGTTTTCAACTCTAGTTATGAATGCCTTGAGAATCTCTTGAGTTTCATCTTTAGTAGCTAGAAAGAACACCCAAGTAAACCTACTAAAGTCATCAGTGACAACTAGGCAATATGACTTCTTGTTCAAACTATTCACAAAAACAGGCCCAAATAAATCCATGAGAAGTAAATCTAGGGGCTTAGTAATTGTGTTCACAGTCTTGGACTTGAATGAAACTCTGTGCTATTTACCCTTTTGACATGCAGCACAAGTTTCACAATTTTCAAACATCTTTGTAGGCATCCCTCTCACAAGATTTCCTTTCACCAACTTTTTCATGGTCTTGAAGTTCATATGTCCAAGTCTTCTATGCCATAATTTGGACTCATCAACAGTGGCCTTTGCAATTAGACAAGTCAAAGCGCTTTTGGGAACAATGTTCTTAATATGGTCACTGTATATATTTTCAGTTCTAGGGACTTTCAATAGCACAAATTTATCATCTGGCAACTGAAAATCTGGAGAAAGGATCATACATTCGGTGTCTGTAAAAAGAACAAAGTTCTTTTTGTCACACATTTGTGAGACACTAAAGAGATTAAACTTAAGCCCTTTCACAAGAAACACCTTCTCAAAGTCCAAATTCCCTGTTTTTAATGTTCCTCTGCCAATAATCTTTCCACCTTTTGGATCATTCCCAAAAGCAACATAACCACCATCAAAAGCCTAAAAGTCTTCAAGTTGATTCTCATCACCTGTTATGTGTCCAGAGCATCCATGATTCGTTGTGTTTTGGTGTGTGCAAAAACAATTTATCAAAATATCAACAAACGTGAAGTCCAAGTTATCGTGAGACAACTAGACGTAGAGAATTACGAGTAAACCTTTTAGGAAAAAGATTACCACGCAAAAACTCGTGAAAGTGATATTAAAATTGTGAGACCGGGAAGTGATTTCCCGAGTCGTACCCTAACGAGGTGTAAATGGAAAGTTTCGTGAAAAGACCGAGATTAAAATCTTGTATGTTTGGTTGAGAAAGGTTATTTGGTATTGTGGTACGTTAAATTAACGAATATCACGAATTAACGAACGAATACGTAACCTAAGTGTGAATTTACAATGGAAATGAAAATTAACCCTTAAAAACTACCTAAGATACTACGGGAAATATAATAGGAAATTAGGGGACCTTAAAACGTAAGCTAGAATTAAAAATGCAAAAGTTAACTTAAATAAAACGCGAGTGCGCGAAATAAAACGTGAAACGTGAGCAAATAAAGTCCTAGGAATATGAAAATTACATTTTTGCAATCCTAATGATATAAGAAAGTTTTTAGAAAAAGAAAATATTTTTTTAGACTTTTTATTTAATTATTTATTAATTAAAAACTATTTAAGCTTAATTAAACTATTTAAACTAATTTAATTATAATAAATACTAAATGAAAAGTTAAAATTATATAACTATGTGGAAAACTAGAAAGGGGGTTGAATAGTTTTACGTCTTTTTAATTTGTTATAAAAGATAGTTTTAGTGTTTTCTTAGCTTTTAAAAACTTAGATTCGATAATATGTGATCTCAAGTCTTGCACAATATAAACAACTATCAATAAATAAGATATAACAATGATAAGTAATGAAATAAATAAGAGATGGAAAGATCGAACCGCGAGACAAGAGATTTATAGTGGTTCGGCTACAAGGACACCTTCCTTGCCCTACTCCTCTCCCCGAGCACCTAACTCGAGAGTTTTCTTCACTATATCAACAAGCTCCCTTATGGCGGAGAAAACCTTACACACCAATTTACACACCACAACTTCTTCACAACTAAGTCACAACTTCTACACAACTTCTTCAAATCAATCTACTTCACAACTAACTACTCCACACCTAGCTTCTTCACTACAATCTAATTCCTAACTTTTCTTCTTCACACCAAGCAACTAACTAATCACACAATCTATATATCTAGCACAACTATCTACAATAAAATATTCACAACAATCTTCACAAAGAATAGTGTAAATAATCTTGATGATGCACCAACAACTTGAATGTGGAGGTCACAACAATTTGTAATACTTCTTGTCTTGGGGGATAGAAGTATTCTTCTCTTGCACTTGAGAGGATGAAGTTTGAATCACTTTGAAGCAAAGAATTATGCACTTATGATCAAAGGATTAAGAGAATAGAAATGTGGATCTAGAACAGAAAGTGTAGGAGTGCAAAAGGTGTCAAAATTCTGAGGGATGAACCAGTATTTATAGGGGAGAAAAATATTGTTCTGGAGCGTGGCCGGTCCCCTTAATTAATGGCCGGTCCCTTTAATGATTAAGGGGGCCGCCTAAGGAATTAAGGGGGTCGCCCCTTCAGAACGTTGGTTTTTCTTGTCTTTTAGTGGGGAATATTTTTCTGGATAAAATTTGCCATTTTTGGTTGGAAATTTGAAATCATATATTTATAATGAATTAAACATATTCTTTTAATTCCAAAAGTAATTTTGTAAAAGATATAAAATGTTTAATACATTTTATAAAAATTCTAGTGATTAGAAAAATTTCCTTTGATCATGAAATGCAATAAACCCTTTGTTTATTCATACCTTAAGTGATATGGAAGCAAAGACAAATATTAAGCACTAAAAACTTGTTTACATCATAAGTTTTAGATTAATGAGTTTATGCTTTGTAATTATCAAAACATAGAGACATTGTTAATATGCTAACAATGTTTTAAGACATTATTTATGTCAACAATCTCCCCCTTTTTGATGATTACAAAACCTTAAACTCATTGGGTCTAAAAAATAATTTTTAGACAAGTATTATTAGAGTTTAACATTCTCTTCTGCCCCTTTTTTGTAAAATAAAAAAGGTTAATGCTCCCCCTTGATGTATGCTGCCCCTCATTTGAGAGCACCAAGGGAATGAGCTATGGAAATCTTGGCTACACAAAACATTAGAAGAGAACAAGGCACATATACATGCAAAGCAATAATTATGAAAATAAAAATAGATTCATTCAAGCATCATAGAAAGCATTACAACATTTAATATGCTTAGGGCATATTGATCATAATAAAACAAAATAAAAGACATAGTCCTATATTGCCTAAAAGAGCACTTGGACTTGCTTGCAACCCATGGTTGATTGTTTTATTTGCTTGAAGGATAACCATAAGCATAAAGCTTAGTTGTTAGATGGAGAAGGATATGGAGTGGGGTATGGAGAGGAAGAGGTGGACCTCACGATGTTGTATCGTGTTAAGGGTGGTATGGGATGAGGTCAAGTGAGGAGATATTCAATCCAAGAAATATCTTCACTCAAGTATAGGATTTGTTTTTGAAGGAAGATGCAAAAAGGGCAATAGTGAGTGTGGTTTGTAACTTGATCCAAGTTGAGAGAGTGAGGAAGGCAATTGTTGTAGGGTGATGATGGAGGTTGCCCTTTGTTGCGTTGTGCAAGATGCATGGCATTGAGATCACAAAGATCATGGATTTGTGATATTTCATCACAGAACTTTTGCTTTTCCGTGGCAATGCGGAGAAAGTCATTGTGTTGATATGGATGAATTGGGTTTGTGTAGTTGGAATTGTAGTGGGATGGTTGATCAAACTTGTATGGATCATTACAAATGGTTGGAGGATGAGATGAGTGGTTTGGCATGAAGGAAGATGTTTGGCCAATGTTGTATGGTTTGTAAAGAGGATCAAATGAGTGTCCGTGTGAATTTGGTGTAAAGTTTGGGAAGTAAGTGGTTGGTGGTGTTGAGTGATTTCCAACTTTATTGGTTATGATGGATTTGTTTCGAGGGCTTTTTCTTCGCCAAACGGGTTTTTCCGTCATTCTTGCAAGCCTTGAGGCTTTTGGTTTTGGTTTGTTTGGAGAAGTCATGAAGGGATGAGTGAAGATTTTTGAGGATTAGAGTTATTTATAGTGTAAGATTTGTATGTTTATGGATGGATAAAGTTTGTTTGGGAGATTAGGACAAAATATGTTGGTGAAAATTGGGAACTGTAGGTTGAAATGGGCTAAAAAGCAGAAAAGATTCTGTAAACCCGACCATCAGATGGCCGGTCCCCTTAATTAGGGGGCGATCCCCTTAATAATTAAGGGGGCCGCCTAACAAAATTAAGGGGGCCGCCCATCTGGTGATTTCCAGGTTGCCAGAATTGGGTTTTTGGCAGAAAATTTGCAGAAAGGTTGTGTGTTTGGATTAGAATTCAAGCAAGTTCAATTTCTTTAGGCAATATAAAATCTAATCTAATCAAGATATAGCATGCATGCAAGAACACATAAGCAAAAGAGCAAATAATCAACACATAATAAGCAAGAGGAGATAAGTAAAGCCAAGGTCACTTAAACTTCCTAAGGCACCTATCTTAGATCAAAGGCAAAGGCAACTAGTGAGTGAAAAACTAGTGATGGATCAAGATGACAACATTATTAGTGAATTTGTCCTAGTGTGTGTCTATATGCAACAAATGTGGAGTTGTGATTGTTTTGACTCCTAAATGCAAAAAGAAATAACGATCCTAAGAAACAATCCAAAAGATCTCCTTGATTCAATTTTTGCTCGATCATGAACGTCAAAGATATATATTAGATTATATACCTTGACAATTTATGTGAGAGTTTATGCATGATTCTGAAAGACAATGTTTTTAGTATTAGTCAACAATGCAAGGAAAATGATCTTCATGTGATTCCTAGATGTGAGAATAATTTTTAAAGAAAATTTATTGGGTTTTACAAAGGAGTTTATGCAAAGAAAATAAATTTTCCCTATCTTTAATTTTGTGCGAAATAGATTCCTAGACTCAGAAATGAAGAAGTGGAAGAAAATCAAATTTTATGCAAGTATAAATTTGTGTTAATTCAATATAATTTAGTCAACTTGTTCCATCATTCCCTAATCTTAAACGCAAGTGGTTGAATAATTCATGCTTAAGGGGTTTTGTGAATATATCTGCAATGTTGTCTTTCAATGCAACCTTTTCTATAGATATATTTCCTTTTTGTACATTATCCCTAAGAAAATGGTGGCGTATTTCTATATGTTTAGTTCTAGAGTATTGCACCGGATTTTTACTTCAATCTATCGCACCTTTGTTATCGCACATAATGGGGACATTTTCTAACCTAATGCCATAGTCTACGAGAGCTTGTTTCATCCATAGTGCTTGTAGACATGCCTTTCCAGCGCTTACATATTCGGCTTCGGTGGTAGAAATAGCAAGAGCGGTTTGCTTCTTCGAAAACCAAGATGTTAGACAACATCCCATAAACGTGCAAATACCGCTAGTGCTTTTTCTATCTACGTAGTCTCCCGCATGATCTGAATCCGCATAGACGATGGTTTCTATGCCGGATCCATTAGGATACCATAATCCTAAGTGTATAGTACCTTTAATGTATCGGAAGATACGCTTAAGCGCATCTAGGTGTGAGGTTTTGGGATCCTCTTGAAAACGGGCACAAAGGCAGACACTAAACATGATATCGGGTCTACTTGCCGTCAAGTATAGTAAACTACCTATCATTCCTCTATACTTGGTGTTATCTACGGACTCACCTTCATCGTCCTTTGTGAGCTTTACTTCCGTAGACATGGGAGTTTTCATGGGTTTTGAGTCTTCTAGGCCAAATTTCTTAAGCATTTCCTTAATGTACTTAGATTGGTTAAAAAATATTCCATCTTCTAATTGTTTTATTTGTAATCCTAGGAAGAAGTTAAGTTCACCCATCATACTCATCTCAAACTCATCATGCATGATTTTGGCAAATTCATCACACATGTCTTGACAAGTCGATCCAAATATAATGTCATCAACATATATTTGGACAATGATGAGATTTGGGTCTTTCCTTTTAGTGAAAAGAATGTTATTTACCATCCCCATGGAATAATCATGTTTAATATGAAAAGCTTTTAATCGATCATACCAAGCTTTGGGAGTTTGTTTGAGTCCATACAAAGCTTTCTTTAACTTATAAACATAATCAGGTTTTGCGAAGTCAATGAATCCTGGAGGTTGTGCCACATATACCTCCTCATTGACAAAACCGTTAAGGAATGCACTTTTCACATCCATTTGGAATAACTTAAAATCTAGGGCGCAAGCATAGGCAAGTAATATCCTAATCGATTCTAGTCTAGCTACGGGGGCATAAGTTTCGTCATAATCAATTCCTTCTTGTTGATTATAACCTTGGGCAACTAACCTAGCTTTGTTCCTAGTAACTATTCCATTCTCATCTAACTTATTCCTATATACCCATTTAGTTCCTATGATGGTCATATTCTTTGGATTTGGGACTAATTCCCAAACATCATTTGCCTTAAATTGATTTAATTCTTCTTGCATAGCTATAACCCAACTTTCATCTTTTAAAGCCTCGTTAATATTCTTAGGTTCTATTGCTGAGAGGAAACAAAAGAAATTGTTTTTATCTTGGGCTTGTGACCTAAGGGTTCTTTGGTTAAGATGTCCTATTATATTATCTAATGGATATGATCTAGATTCTTTAATATTAACAGTTTCGTTATTTTCTAAGTGAATGTCTTCATTATCATTTCCTATGGGTTTTGTTTTACTAACCTCAATAGCTTCATCTTCGACTAAATCATCATCTTCTAAAGGTAATGTTTTAGGAGGTGGTGGTGTTTCATCAAATGTTACATTTAGTGATTCATCTACTTTCATAGAGTGTTTGTTAAGTATTATATATGCTTTGCTATTTTGTGAGTATCCTAAAAATATTCCTTCATATGATTTTGGATCAAACTTAGTGAGGTAATCCTTAGTGTTTAGAATATAACATTTACTTCCAAATACCCTAAAGTAGTTTAAGTTTGGTTTTCTACCTCTTAATAACTCATAAGGAGTTTTTCCTAGAATTCTCCTAATTGATACCCTATTTAAAATATAAGTCGATGTATCTACGGCGTGACACCAAAATTTTTGTGGGATGGATTGTTCATTTAACATAGTTCTACTCATTTCTTGTAGTGACCTATTTTTTCTTTCTACTACGCCATTTGATTGAGGAGTACGAGGAGCGGACAAATTGTGAGATATTCCATTTAACTCACAATATTTTCCGAATTGTACTTCGTTATCAAATTCCGTACCATGGTCCGTCCTAATGGCAACTATTGAGCATCCTAATTTATTTTGAATCATTTTACTAAATATTTTGAATTTTTCAAAGGCTTGGGTTTTGTCACTTAAAAACCTAGTCCACGTGTATCGTGAGTAGTCATCTACTATTACTAAGGTATATTTGTTTCCTCCATAGCTCCGCACAGCGGATGGACCGAAAAGATCCATATGTAATAATTCTAGGCACCTAGTAGTGGATACTATATTCTTAGCTTTTGTGACTAGTATGAGCTTGTTTTCCAATTTTACATGCATCACAAAAATGCTTGTCATATTTTAGATTAGGCAAATTTCTAACTAATTCCTTAGAGGCCAAATATTGTATTTGTTGCATGTTAGCATGTCCTAATCTCCTATGCCACAATGTAGAGTTTTTATCTAGGGTCGTTAGGCATATCCTATCCTCAGGCTTGTTTCCTAGTTTCATAACATATATGCCACCTTTCCTAATTCCTCTACCTATAATTTTTCCATTCTTAACTATTTCGCTATCCTCTTCGGTAAATGTGACTCTACATTTATTATCACATATTTGTCCTACACTAAGCAAGTTATATGTTAAATTATCTACATGCTCTACATTTTAAATAGTAAGTGAGTCTTGAGAAATCGTACCTTTGCCAATGATTTTTCCACGTAAGTCACTACCGAAAATAACGTTACCTCCATTGTATGCCTTGTATGTAGAGAATAGCTTGCGGTTCCCCGTCATGTGCCTTGAACATCCACTATCTTTGATCCATTCGTCAGGTTCCAAATCAATTCCTAAACATATTTCGTCGGTTTCTTTTGCCATAAAACACTTTTTGTCTCTTGGCTTTTCAACTTCTTCTTTGTCACTATCACTCCATGTTCCACTAACAAAAGCGCATTGATTTTCATAACCCGGTGGCTTTAGACATTCGCCAATGAGATGATTTGGACTTCCACATCTAAAGCACTTTCTTTTCCCGTAGTTGTCACTTCTATTTCTTTAGAATGATTTTCTTTCGTCTCGTGATGATCTAGTGAATCTTCCTCGTCTCTTGAAGAATTTCTTGAATTCTCTTACGGCCATTGCATATTCTTCGTCTTCACTTTCGTCACTTGAATCATCATCATCACTAGGTTCCTTTTTGGCTTTTAGAACAATGGATTTGGTTTGTTCTTTCTTGACTTTGACCGTTTCCGAATCTCTTCTTATGATTTCTTCATGAACCTTCAAGTTGCCAATTAGTTCATCTAGTGATAACGTCATTAAGTTCTTTGATTCTTCAATTGCCGTGACCTTAGCTCGCCATTTTGGATGCAATGCCCTAAGAAATTTCCTAACACAATTTTTACTAGAAAATGTCTCATCAAGTGCTTTTAAACTTGTGATAATAGTGTTAAATTTAGCAAAAGCATTATCAATTGATTCCTCTTCCGGAATCGTAAATTGTTCATATTGTTGTACAAGAAGATCTATTTTATTATCTTTGACTTGGTTATTACCTTGGTGAGTAATTAGTAAAGAATCCCAAATTTCTTTGGCGGTTTTACACATAAAAATTCTTTCATATTCTTTGCGTGGTAACGCATTATAAATGACCATTTTAGCCTCATTATTTTTTGCTAGTTTCTTTTTCAAATCATCATTTTGTTCTTCGAAAGATACAATTTCATCCATTTTAGTTTCAACATTATATTGAAAAGGAGGAAAATCACCAAAGGTAATAATATGCCAAAGATCAAGATCTTTTGATTTCACATACGTTTCGAATCTATTTTTCCAATATAAAAATCCATCACTTTCAAATAGTGGTGGTCTTTGCATAGATTGCCCTTCTAAATATTTTTCAGATTCCATAGATCGTTACAAGTTTTAAAATACAATATATTTTAAAAATCTTGTAGACGTGGCCTCTGATACCAATTGTGGAAAACTAGAAGGGGGGTTGAATAGTTTTACGTCTTTTTAATTTGTTATAAAAGATAGTTTTAGTGTTTTCTTAGCTTTTAAAAACTTAGATTCGATAATATGTGATCTCAAGTCTTGCACAATATAAACAACTATCAATAAATAAGATATAACAATGATAAGTAATGAAATAAATAAGAGATGGAAAGATTGAACCGCGAGACAAGAGATTTATAGTGGTTCGGCTACAAGGACACCTTCCTTGCCCTACTCCACTCCCCGAGCGCCTAACTCGAGAGTTTTCTTCACTATATCAACAAGCTCCCTTATTGCGGAGAAAACCTTACACACCAATTTACACACCACAACTTTTTCATAACTAAGTCACAACTTCTACACAACTTCTTCAAATCAATCTACTTCACAACTAACTACTCCACGCCTATCTTCTTCACACCAATTCACTTCACAACTAACTACTCCACACTTAGCTTCTTCACTACAATCTAATTCCTAACTTTTCTTCTTCACACCAAGCAACTAACTAATCACACAATCTATATATCTAGCACAACTATCTACAATCAAATATTCACAACAATCTTCACAAAGAATAGTGTAAATAATCTTGATGATGCACCAACAACTTGGATGTGGAGGTCACAACAAGTTGTAATACTTCTTGTCTTGGGGGATAGAAGTATTCTTCTCTTGCACTTGAGAGGATGAAGTTTGAATCACTTTGAAACAAAGAATTATGCACTTATGATCAAAGGATTAAGAGAATAGAAATGTGGATCTAGAACAGAAAGTTTAGGAGTGCAAAAGGTATCAAAATTCTGAGGGATGAACCAGTATTTATAGGGGAGAAAAATACTCTTCTCGAGCATGGCCGGTCCCCTTAATTAATGGCCGGTCCCCTTAATGATTAAGGGGGCCGCCTAAGGAATTAAGGGGGCCGCCCCTTCAGAACGTTGGTTTTTCTTGTCTTTTAGTGGGGAATATTTTTCTGGATAAAATTTGCCATTTTTGGTTAAAAATTTGAAATCATATATTTATAATGAATTAAACATATTCTTTTAATTCCAAAAGTAATTTTGTAAAAGATATAAAATGTTTAATACATTTTATAAAAATTCTATTGATTAGAAAATTTTCCTTTGATCATGAAATGCAATAAACCCTTTGTTTATTCATACCTTAAGTGATATGGAAGCAAAGACAAATATTAAGCACTAAAAACTTGTTTACGTCATAAGTTTTAGATTAATGAATTTATGCTTTGTAATTATCAAAACATAGAGACATTGTTAATATGCTAACAATGTTTTAAGACATTATTTATGTCAACAAACTACTTAACCATCACAGGAATCTATAAAAAATATGAAAACTTTCTAAAAATTATATTTAAGCTAATTAAGAAATTAATTACTTATTATGAACTAAAAGCTATTTAAACTATTTTAATTATTATAAATACTAAACTAATTTATGAAATTATGAAAATTTTTAGGTAACTACTTTATGCTAACAGAAAGATAGGAAAATTATTAAAACACCTAAAAGCTTATTAATAAGCTGGGAATAAGCAAATAAGGAAAAATAAGCAAATGGACTAAAACTATATTAAGTAATTGATTTTGAAAGAAGTGAATGAAAAAAGTCCCAAGGGCGCATGGTATTCAGGTAAACCCATATCACTCTCAAAGGGGGGAGGTCTCAGGTTCGACCCCTGCCTTTACCCCTTTTTGCAAATCATTTTTTTTTTCAATTTTCTTTTTACAAAACCAATAAGCAGCTACATATAAGCAACTTTTAAAAAGGAAATATTTTCAAAACGTAAGAATAAGCCATGTATGAGCTGTTTAGCTCAACAGATGGCTTTTATAAGCCAAATATTGATTTTTAAAGCCAAATAAGCTACAATAAGCTACAAACTACAAAACAAAGCTAGAAATAAGATGAAACAAGTTTGATTAACCTAAAGTAAACTAAAACAACAAACAAAACATACTGAAAAGAGCAATAAACTGAAATAAACTATTCCAATTCATTACAAACCAAACAGGCCCAATCAGGCCATCTTTAAGGTCTTATGGGGTTCACAAAGTTGATCACAGATCCACAATAAGCATAGAACTCAAAAGTTGAGCTGGTGAGCTTGAAAATAAGCCAAAGGTCAAGGGCTGTGACCCACTATTAAGACCAGGGGAGGGATTGGAAATTTTGGGTGTTGGATTGAGGTGGTGGTGTAGGGGAGATACCTTCCCCTGCAGGTCTGTTTGGAGGGGTATGGACCCCACAGAAAAAATCACAAAAATGAAAGGATGCAAGGGTTTCAAAGTTGAGCTGGGATACTACAAGCCCTAAAAATTTCAAGGCCTGAAACTAAGTTCAAAATTCTATAAAATTCTTGGAAAATCTGGGATTTCTGCTAATGGTAAATTTGACTTTTTTAGGATTTTGATAAAAGTTGACCAAGTTAAAATTTAAATGATCCTAGATGACTAGTTATGATGTATTACCCTAATTTGTGGTTGAAATAACCTAACTTAACAACTTCTATAACTAAAATGAAGACTAAGCAAACCTCAATCCAAATAGTTTTGCAAAAATTGATGAACAAAAGTGATCTTTGACTTTTGCTATTTAACCTGTGCTTTTTATGACTAAAGTGATCTAAGTTAGCCTAATAGAGAATTTCTGAGCTAATCTTACTACCTACAAACAACTCAAACACAGTCTACTACCCTAAACCAAACACCTCTTAAAAACATGTTAAATGAAATTTTACAAAGCAATTATATAAACTAAACCATGAAACTGAAATTTTAGGTAATACTAGTCACCCATGAACACAAATAGACAGATTTAAACAACAATAAACAATAATAGCTACTTAACATAGATTATGCAAATCTTACAAGAGGTCCAACACTAATGAGCAAATGAGAACCAAGACCAAATTACCATCCTAATGCTCCCATGAGCTCTAAACCACAGCCATCCCAAATAAATTGTGCTCCTTGCATCTTCAAGTCTCCCTGCACATAATTTTTTTATTTTCTTTTCTATTTTTCTTATTTTTTTTTTTTTGTATTTTTGTAAATTTCTTTTCTTTTCTGATTTTTGCTTACTTTTGATTAAACTGATGGAAATGTTAGGTATTAAAAAGCTTAGATAACAACAATACAAAGCTTTGAACAAAACTTAAAGTAATTTGGAAATTGAAGCGGTGAACATGGAAATTGAAGAAAATACTTGCATTGATAAAAAAGGGTTACAGAGTACACTAATTTTACTGAATTGAAAATTACATGAAAGACTACTTGCCATTTAGGCTTACAAAGACTACCTATTTATACTAATATGATAACTAGGGCTTCTTACCTTATCTTCCTTGTGCTTTCCCACTGAGTGTAATCAACTTAGGATACCTTTTGTGTTTCTTGGGAGCAAATCCCAGCCATCAATTTGCCTATAGATCAATCTCATCCCTTCAATTCGTTTTGGCGCCCATTCTTAACAAGGATTGCCAGGGTGGATAAAGGGTGAGTGGGATTGGTATTGGTGAGGTGTAGGGTGGCTGTTGTAGGGTGTGTTGGAGAAAGGGAGGGGGAGACAAGAATGTTGGGGATAGTACAGTGGTTGGGGGCTGTATGTTTTGGCGGGGAAGAGAGGTAAGGGATGGGGTTGACTATTGCATTGACCCCATTTTTATTAAATAAAATAGGATGGTTGAGCTGGTGTGGTATTTGGGCCAAAGGAAGTGGTGGGCTGGATGTGGTATTGTGTTTGGATTGGGTAGGTTTAATAATAACACAAAAAGGGTCCGTTTGGTTTTATGATATCACAAGGACCAAGTTTGTAATTCCTGAAAATTTAGGGGCTAAATTTGCACATCCTTCAAAGTGTTCCAAGGGGTTTTTCTTGCCACATATCCATATTCCAAGGACCACAAAATATATTTTTCACCTCAAAATTCCCAGGGACTGATTTTGTCAAACTTGCAAAGTATAGGGACCAAATATGTAATTTTCCAAACGTTTTTTTACCCAAGGACAATATTTGATGACTTTTGACTTTTAAATGCCTTAGGTTGACTTTTCTTTCAAAACACATGCTCAGGGACTAGTTTTGTAAATTTTTTAAAGTTGGGGGACTGAAATTGCCAATTGTGCAAACTTTGTTCGTTTTTCATTGTTTTTACTCATTTTGCATCTGAAACGTATAAAATACAATCCCTAAGATATTTTCTGTATTTTGATGCATATTTGAGCATTTTTGGATGTTTTGGCAGTTTAAATACGACAAAAATGATGAGTGTTTGAGCACTCATCAATCCACTATCATCAATAACAATATCTTTTAGCTCATCCTATAGATTTCCCTACACATGAAAATAGAGAAATTAGTTTCTCTTGGGGACCCAAGCCATTACTGACTTGGATCTGCCTTGTGCATCAACATAGTCAAATTTCTTTAAGTCTATTGATGCACTGCTGTTTTTGGAAACATTATTTGAAACAGTTGATTTAGGTTTCCAAGTCTAGCAAGTTCAGGCCTTAACAGTATAAAATGATTTCCAAGAACTGTATTTGTTAAAACTTTTGGCCCAGAAGTAGAAAGTTTTGTACTAGCAGCAGAATGCTTACTGGCAGCAGAGCCAATAATAGAACTAGTTGTGGTTTTAAAAGCACCATTTCATTTAGCAGTAAAAATAGATCTAGTTGCACCAGATCTTAACAACACAGCCCTTGGAATCATATTTCTGTTTGGATGAGGGTGAGTATTTTTGAAACATATTTATGATTCACCCTTGAATATTGATTCCAAACTGGATTTTGGTGGTCTTTACAACTATTAATCAAATGCTCAAAACTACCACACTTATAACAAGCCTTCTTCTTTAATTGAAACTCATTACCTAACTTGTTTGAAACTAGGTTATTAAAGTTTCCCTGATTACCCCTAGGCTTATTATAAAATATTTTCATCTGATCTCTAGGAACCTCATTATATTCTGCCATTTTACTAGAGATACTCTTACCCAACATAGGTCTCACAAACTTAACCTGTTCAATTTTAGGTTCAACTTTTACAGGATTTTCTTCCTTTTTCACACTTTGTTTTAGTTCAACCTGTTCCTCATCACTATCTGAATTCCAGTCTTCAATAATAGGAGCCTCAGGAAATTTTCTATCTTCAACCTTAGGTGTTTCTTTGACACTAGTACTAGGTTCACCTACAGGTTTTTCCATATCTAACTCACATATAAAAGATAGTTCTTTTCCTGGTGGAGCATAGGCACTCTTAACTGGAGGAGAAACTTCATTGTAGCATATTCCACTTCCTTTTCTCATCAAAGAGCTCTTAATTAATTTATTAACTAAATCAGAAGCAAATTGTTGTTTATTAACTCTTACTATATGTTTATCTTTATCAGCAAGAGTGATGAGGCGAAAAATGATCCGTTTTTAGGGGGTCATTTAAGCCGGAATTGGAATTTATTTGATCAAATATTGCCCTACATCGTTCCTTCTGTGATTTTAGGTACTTTAGAAGTTAATTCTGGAAAAGGAAGCATTTTGGACGTTTTTGGAGCATAAAGTGAAGAAAACGGCAAAGTCTTAATTTTTCTTGCTGGGAACAGTACATGACGGCGTCAAGAAGAATTTGATGATGGCGTCAAGAGCAATTTTGGTGACGACCCAGAGAAAACGTGACAGCGTCAGAATAAGGGCGTCAAGAGTAAAAGTGGTGACGGCCCAGAGCAGAAATACACATGACGGCGTCAGATCTGGATCTAGGCAATCCGAGAATATTTTTGGCGGCAAGATGACGGCGTCAGAACTTTCCTCTTGATGCCGTCACCTCATGAAATCTATATATTCTTTCCTAATTTTCATTCATAAAAGGAGGAACAATGGGAGGAGAATTTTAGGGTCGAACATAATAAACCCTAGCTCGTTTGTAACAATATTTTCAAGGGTTTTCACCCCTTGAAACCCTTCATGTTCAATTAAGATAAGTATCCTTTCAATTCATTCAATATGTCTATGTGTTGTTTGAATATATCTTACGCTTGTCTTGATTTTAACATGCTAGGCTAGATCTCTTGTGTGTTTTCTTTGATGTAATGAAACCTAGATGTTGATTATAGGTTGATTGCTTGTTTATAGTTGTAATGGATGAATGATTTCAATGTTAGGCTTAAGAAAACTAGCAGATCTCCATTATGTAACTTGCTTGAACGTCTTAAGAAACATGAATCGATGTGTACTCGGTTTTTATGGTTGTATTTAATGCATGAGCGAATTCTAGTGATCCCATGTTAGGAGCTTCTTGCAGGCTCGACATAGGAGTGAAGTAGGAGCTTATAGAATTAGGGAAGTAAGTACGCCACCCCATGATTGATATTAAGGAATATAACTCGTCATCCACACAACTGTAACAAGTAATTAACCTGTAAGAGATATCTAGGGAGTAGTGAAATCTAAGTAAACACAATTCTCCCATCTATTGTTCAGACCACTAGTTTAATTTAGTGTATTTACATTTTCGTTATTTTATTTTGATTGCATCGTAGTTATTGAGTTAGTTGACTAGCAACTAATTCCGCCCATCCTTCCAATACCCGAGAATTTTTAATTGCTTTCATAAAATATAAAAATACAAAAAGAATCATCCATCACCTCTAGACCTAGTTTTTAGGCTTTCTAATCCTAGCGAAACTATTCCTGAGTTGAATGATCAATCCCCCAGTACTTGTCACTATACTATACTACAACGATCAGGTACACTGCCTGGTGGGTGTTGTAAGCTTCTCGAGATCCCTCGAGAGGTAAAGCCTGGTGCAAATCCCACGCATCAAGTTTTTGGCGCTACAGCCCGGGGAATATTTATTGTCTAGGTTAGGATTTCTTTTTATTAGGTCTACTTGCTAGATTCCTTTCTAGTAAGATTTTATTTTTATTTTTAGGTTTTCTTTAGTCTATCTTATTTCTTCGTGTTTTTGTTCGTAACTTTTTACCATCCGACATCATGGAAGGTGGTAACACCTTTGAACCCATCAACCCACCACAACAAGACCACCCACAAAACCCACCACTAGCAAAGCAACCTCTTAGGCCCCGAACCATAGGAGAGTATTCCCGACCTAGCCACCAAGGCTATCGAAACACTATTGAGCTCACCTAAGGAGCCAATGTGTCTCCCTTGCGATCCGACACCATCCGGTTGGTGCAAAGCGGAAGTGCATTCCATGGTCTTCTTTCCGAAGATCCTAATCAACATCTCAAGGACTTCCTAAAAATCGTAGATTCTATAGACCTTGATGTTACAAATAGAGAGTCGACCTGATTACGCCTATTCCAATTCTCTCTACATGATCAAGCTAGTCAATGGCTTGAACGTTTACCCGCGGGATCCATCTCCTCATGGGATGATCTCACCACTCGTTTCCTTGCTCAATTTTTCCCACCAGGGAGAACTACCAAGCTTAGAAATGATATCTTGATGTTCCAACAACGTCAAGGTGAAACTCTATATGAAGCATGGACTCTTTTCAAGGACTTACTCCAAAAAGTCCCTCATCATGGCATAGATCTTTGGCTCCAAGTCCAAATCTTCTATGACCATATCGATCTCTCCACAAGGTAAACCATTGACCAATCGGCCGGTGGCAAGCTACGTGATCTAAGTGCGGAAGAATCATGGGAACTCATAGAAGATCTTGCTCTCTATGACAACGAAAGTTGGAATGATCGCCGTGATTTGAACAAAACAGTCAAGGCAATATCTTTGCCTTCAAACAATTCTAGCACTCCCGACCGTAGGATCATGGAACTTGAGGACCAAGTCAAGTTTCTCCTAAAATCTTACGAAGCTCCTAAGCCTTCAAGCCAAGTGAACAAAATCACTTCTTCATGCGAATTATGTAGTGGTCCCCACGACACTCGTGATTGCGTGGAACTCCCCGAAACAGCTTTTGTGGACTACGCATCCTCGCGTATGGACGAAGCGGGAGATAAGTGGTACACTTTCAAGCCCGTGCCAAACCCTTACGGTGATTCCTACAACCCTTCTTGGAAAAATCACCCGAACCTTAGGTGGAAACAAAACCAAAACAATTCTTCCAATCCGCCTAATCGTTACCAACCAAACGGTCCACCCTCCAACTGTACTTTCAACAAAAATCCTTCTAACAACTATGGTAGTACCAACAATCTTGAAGGATTGATGTCCAAGTTTATGGCATCTCAAGACGCTCGCATAGCTAAGTTTGAAACCGAATTCAACCAACAACAAACGGAGATGACCAATAAGATTGATAACTTGTTGAAAGCCCTCAACAACCAAGCGTTAACTACACCTAGGAAGGACACTAGGGACGCCAATAGCGGAATCCAAACTAAGGACCCCTCTTCATCCAAACACGTCCACTTTTTCAATGTTGTCACCATTAAGCCAATAGATAAGGAGATAGAAGAAAGTGACAAGGATGAAGTTGGAGTAGAAACCGAGACTAGGGATGAAATTAAGGAAGTTGAGTTTAATAAGGGAGAAAAGTTAGAGGAAGTAAAGACTGTAGAAGAGTACTTTGATAAGTTACCCACCATGGAAGAACGGGAATATCACGAGGATTTATTCGATGATCCCGAGACACCATATATCCTTGGTTCACCCCTTATTAAAATGGGAGACCCTTCTAACATCAACATACCATGCAACATTGGGCATATGCATGTATGGAAAGCCTATATTGATCCTAGATCTCCTATAAACATCATGACTAGGACTTATTATAATTGGGTAATGAAGAAACAACTTGGTTATAGGATGATGCCCAGTAAGAATTTGATAAGTAATTTTGTAGGTAGAGTGAAAGGATTGCATGTGATTGTCAGAAATTTCACCTATGAGACCGATTTTATGATAGTAGAGGATACTCGTCTGGTGATAGATGCTTGCCTAAGTCAAGTAGTGTTCGGAAAACCATTCGTTGAGGCCACTAAGATGAGTTATGATCCGACTCTAGGGATAGTTAGGTTCAAGGAAGAGAATGATGAGATTGCCTACCAAATGCCCTATAAGATTGAGCAATACCGCCTCCTATCGAACATAGAAAAGGAACGCAAACAAGCTGCTTACTATAGGAATGATGAGGATAGACGTAGAGGAGTGGAGTATGTGATGAATACGATGCTTGGTTTCTACAAAGAATGCTTGCTACTAGGTCCGGAATACAAAACTAATATAGGAGATGACCTAGAGGGTGAAACCAACGATGAGGTCACGTAGTAGCCCATGACCTTGATTCTAGCTACAAGACTCGTAAATAAAGAAAAGCGCTTCTTGGGAGGTAACCCATGCTTTGTGTGATTTTTATTTTGTTTGATTGTTATTTGTTTCCGTATGCATGCTTTATTTTTATTGTTGGTAGATCATATTTCAAAACTAAAATGGTGAAAATACTTTATTTTGTCGTTTAGCTTAGTCTTAACTTCATCCAAGGGTATTTCGCAAAAGATAAGTGTAAGGGGAAACCCCAAATATGTTTTTTAATAAACAAACTCGATCATGGTTCTCCACAATATTAAATGAACATGTATATTCGTATTTGTTAGAGTCAAATGCTTTTATCGAGTCATAATGATGTTTTGCAGGATTTTCCAGGAAGTAGGACAAAGTTTTTCCAAAAATTTTCCGGAAACTTAACATAAAGATTTCTGCAGGTCACTTCTGATGGCGTCAGGAAGAAACTCCTGACGGCGTCACGTGTAAAATTCTGGAAATTTTGCTAGTTTTGTTTTTCTAATAGAGTCTTAAAGTTTTTATTGAATCTTTAGTTTTATAATCTCCAGGAAATCTGAAAACATTCATTCCACAAGCATTATATCTTACTTTGTTTTCTAGGATTTATTAGTTTATATAGATTGCCGCCGATTTTACACGAGGTTTCCTTGTTTGTTTTCTCAGGTTTAACAGGTTATGTTTGACAAGAAAATGATTTATATTCTGGAAGGGAAGCTTTGGTTGTTCATTTTCTTGGAGGAAGATCTAACCTTGTTACCACACTATCCATACCGAGCGAATCATGGGAGTATTTGATTTCATTCTTTTACCTGTTTTACTTTTACATTTTTTAATTGAACATTAGGGACAATGTTCATCCTAAGTGTAAGGGGAGGGTAAATGATGATAGCTTATAGGATACACTTTCGCTTGAGTTTGTTTGTTTGATGGTAGGTGTGTAATATAACTAGGAGAAATACTTGTTAGTGTAATTTTAGTGCCAAATTTAAAAAATTTTACAACATTTTAGGAGTGAAACTTTAGCCTTAGCAAGCGTCTCATGGATAAGAGATCGTATGACTAGCACAAAACCGTATCATTCAGAAAAAATTTCCACCCAAATATGTGAGGTTCGCCTTTAGATTTTATAGGAAAAGCATTTACTATTAGTTCTTGTGAGACTACATTCGTGTAGTAGGATTTACTACATGATAAGAGGCATTAGGATCACCCTTGTGTTAAACCCGTATCATAATTACTTGACCATTTAAGTCATATTACTTGACTAGTAAAGTCAATTAATTTTTCCCACACCATTAGCGTTGTACTCATTTTTAGTACATGAAACCCCTAGTACACCCCTCCGAGCCTATCCTTTTGTTTCTAACTTTAAGCATCTTACTTAAAGGAAGAATTTGTTACACCCCACTTAAATGTACACCCAAATCGCCTTAGCCTTCCGTGTATGCACTCATCTTTAGTGCATTATTGTTATTTGTTTAAACCCTTAGTTAATTATCTAATTGATTACATGGTTGCTAAGTCGAATCATATCCTTGTACATATTGTTTTGGGACGATTGGGACTCATGGGTAAAGTACTAATGTTATGGAGTAATGGGGAAGAACATCATATTATTACCCCCATATGTGCGTTAATCTTAAAAGTACTCCAAGTGTTTTGATTATCTTAATTCGAGTCATTAGATTAGTTTATTGTAAAGTATGTAAAAATTCAAGTGTAAGGATGATGGCGTCAGAACTTTCCTCTTGACGCCGTCACCTCATGAAATCTATATATACTTTTCTAATTTTCATTCATAAAAGGAGGAACAAGGGGAGGAGAATTTTAGGGTCGAACTTAATAAACCCTAGCTCGTTTGTAACAGTATTTTCAAGGGTTTTCACCCCTTGAAACCCTTCAAGTTCAATTAAGATAAGTATCCTTTCAATTCATTCAATATGTCTATATGTTGTGTGAATATATCTTACGCTTGTCTTGATTTTAACATGCAAGGCTAAATCTCTTGTGTGTTTGCTTAAATTTAATGAAACCTAGATGTTGATTATAGGTTGATTGCTTGTTTATAGTTGTAATGGATGAATGATTTCAATGTTAGGCTTAAGAAAACTGGAAGATCTCCATTGTGTAACTTGCTTGAACGTCTTAAGAAACATGAACCAATGTGTACTAGATTTTTATGGTTGTATTTAATGCATGAGCGAATTCTAGTGATCCCATGTTAGGAGCTTCTTGCAGGCTCGACATAGGAGAGAAGTAGGAGCTTATAGAATTGGGGAAGTAAGTACGCCACCCCATGATTGATATTAAGGAATATAACTCGTCATCCACGCAACTGTAACAAGTAATTAACCTGTAAAAGATATCTAGGGAGTAGTGAAATCTAAGTAAACACAATTCTCCCATCTATTGTTCACACCACTAGTGTAATTTAGTTTATTTTCATTTTTGTTATTTTATTTTGATTGCATCGTAGTTATTGGGTTAGTTTTTTTTTTTTTTTTTTTTTTTTTTTTTTTTTTTTTTGAACGATATTGGGTTAGTTGACTAGCAACTAATTCCGCCCATCCTTCCAATACCCGAGATTTTTAATTGTTTTCATAAAATATAAAAATACAAAAAGAATCATCCCTCACCTCTAGACCTAGTTTTTAGGCTTTCTAATCCTAGCGACACTATTCTTGAGTTGAACGATCAATCCCCTGGTACTTGTCACTATACTATACTACAACGATCAAGTACACTGCCTGGTGGGGGTTGTAAGCTTCTCGAGATCCCTCGAGAGGTAAAGCCTGGTGCAATTCCCATGCATCAAAGAGCTGCATCCCTATCTTTTTCTACTTCTACTAGCTTATTATTGAGAAATTCAATCTCACTGTTTTTCTTATAGATCTCAATATCCTGTTGGTTAATTCTATCTACATATTCTAGCTCACACTGTTTGAGATATTTTAATCTTCTTTCAACATTTTGAATACCTACTTTATAACCTAAGTTATCAAGTTTTAGGTGTTCAACTTCTTTTATTAGACTCTCATTCGTAGATTTAAGTTCTTCTACAGTGTCAGCACATCATTTAAAAGAACACACAGATAGATCAGAATCGTTAGATACCTCAGAGTCAGATCCAGAAGATGATGATGTATAGGCCATAAGTGCAAAGTTTTTCACTTTAGGCTTGACTTGAGCCACCAGAGAGTAATTGGGTTCTTCTTCAGCCATGTCACTCTAATCATAATCACCCAAACCATCACAAGAAACCAATGCAGTTGTGGTATTCTTTGATTTTTCAAATGTCTTCTTTGGTTTTTCAGCATTCTTCTCTGGAGCCCTACATTCCCTGGCAAAGTGGCCTTTCCTGTTGCAATTGTAGCACTCCATCTTTGAATTATCGAAACCCACATTTTCCTTAGCCCTGTACTTGACTTCTTTCCAGTCCTCTTCAAGAATTTTCTTGCTCTTAAGGTCAGCATGGCCATCTACCATTTAAGATCAATTTCTTCAAGATCATCAAGATCAATGTGATCCATATCTTGATTGAGAACCTGTGACCTTGTGTTGGTTGTTAGATCAACCAAGAATGCACATATGGCAGCATCACTGATGGAATTATTATCAGTAGAACTAGCAGCACATCCATCAGATGTAGCAGCAGATACTCCATAAGCAGTAGAGTGGGATTCTTGAGATCCTTTAGACTTTAAAGATACAAATGCAAGATTTTGAGTACCAGAAGATGAAGTATTTCAAGAGGCCAGCTCAGGTTCATACACCTTTAAATTTTTCTAGAGGCTCTCTAACTACATAGTTTCAAAATCAGGCTTATTCCTCCAAACAATTGTATGCATACTCAATTCAGGTGCAAGACTTTTAAGAAACTTAAGGTTTACATCTTCTTGAGGAACAATATAACCAACAAGCTTTAAGTGACTAACAAGTTGATTAAGCCTGTTGTATGCACCATCAAGCTTTTCTCCACTTGTAGCAAAAAAGTTCTCAAACTGATGCTTCAAGATATTTTTCCTTGACTTCTTAGTAGCATCATTCCCTCCAAATCTGAATTCCACAACATCCATCAAGGCTTTTGCGGTCTCACAACCATCAAAGTCCAATTGAAATTCATTCGGTATCCCCATTAAGAGAATACTATGTGCCTTGATCTCCATCTTTCTAACTAAGTTTTCATCTGCAAACTTGATAGGTATCTCTTTCCCATCAGGACCTTTTTGTTGTATAGAGTCACCATTCACAATCACATTCCACATGTTGAAGTAATTCATGCGAATGTACTGTCTGATCCTCATCTTGCACATCTCATACTCTCCAGGCTTGAGCATGGGCACCTTTAAAGCAGTTACCATGTGTGTCTCGTCACCCATCTTCAACAATTGATTTGGAACAGTTAACTTGTAAGGAAGAAATTCTTCTTCATTACAACTTCTAGATCACAAGCTCTGATACCACTTGTTGGTCCCAGTTGAGCAAACGATCTTTATAGAAGTTGACTTGAATTAACACTTAAGATACAACGCGGAATATTAAAGCTTAACTTAATAAGAACAGTTATTATAACTATCAACACTTCAATATATTTATTATACGATCACTCGACAATGCTAGGGTTTTACAACCTTGAAGTGAAAACAAGAACAAAGTAATACGTACCTACTCTAACCCTAGGCACCTCCTTTTATAGGCCAAGGAGTCCTATTAGGTTTACAATGACTTTCTACACAAGATAAGAATATTGTAAACGTATAAGATATACACGCAATCAATTGTATAATTATCCACTCGTGTATACAAGTCTAACTCTATAGCAGCAGACTCTTCAGTAGCAGTCTCTTATAGCAGCAGTTTGATTATACTAGCAGCAAAATCATTATCCTTAGCAGCAGATTCGTATTAGCAGCAGTTTGACACTTAGTTAAATTCTGAGCAGTAGAATCTCAAAACCCAACAAGGACTTCGTGGTAAACTGTTATGCTTCGTATCATGGTTTAGGAGCCGTATTGATGCAGCGAAACAAAGTGATAGCTTATGCCTCACGACAACTTAAGAAACATGAAGAGAACTATACAACCCACGACCTAGAACTAGGAGCCGTAGTATTCGCCCGTAAGTTATGGAGACACTACCTGTATGGCACAGAATGCACCGTATACACCGAGCACAAAAGCCTCCAACACATCTTAGACCAGAAGGAACTAAACATGAGACAATCGTAGATGGTTAGAATTACTTAGCGATTACGACTGTGAAATCCGTTATCACCCAGGAAAAGTCAACGTAGTGGCAGATGCCTTAAGTCGGAAGGAACGACTTAAACCTCTTAGGGTTAAATCATTAGGAATAACCATTTCTTCACCCCCTTCCTTCCCAAATACTCAACGCACAAGCCGAAGCCCTTAAGAAAGCAAACCGAACTGACGAAAAGATTTATGGCATGCCAGAAAACCCCAACAGTTTTGTGAAACGAGCTGATGGAACGCTCTGTTTCAAAGAGAGAAGTTGGATTCCTCTCTATGGAGGTATAAGAGACCTCATCTTGCATTAATCCCACAAGTCAAAATACTCCATCCACCCAGGTTCTAACAAAATGTACCACGACCTAAAGAAACTTTACTGGTGGCCAAAGATGAAAGCCGACATTGTTGAGTTTGTCAGGAAATGTTTGACCTGTTCACGAGTAAAGGCAGAGTATCAAAAGCCGTCAGGATTACTAACCCAACCCGAGATACCATCTGGGTCATTGTTGATCGTCTAACTAAATCCGCTCAATTCCTACCGATCAAAGAAACTGACGAGATGAGTTCGCTAGCGCAGTTATATTACAAAGAAATAGTGTCACGACATGGAGTGCCTATTTCAATCTTCTCTGACCGAGATAGCCGTTACACCTATCATTTTTGGAAGACTTTGCAAAAAGCCTTGGGAACCAAATTAGATATGAGCACGGCTTATCACCCTCAATCCGATGGACAAAGTGAGAGAACCATCCAAACCCTAGAAGGCATGCTACGAGTATGCGCGACTGACTTCGGAAAAGGTTGGGATAGACACCTACCTTTGGCTGAGTTTTCCTACAACAACAGTTACCATGCCAGCATTAAGGCAACACCCTTTGAAGCACTTTACCGTCGAAAGTGCAGATCACCTATCTGTTGGGCCGAAGTTGGAGAGATACAACTTACCGGGCCTGATCTCGTTCATGAGACAACGGAAAAGATAGTAAAGATCAAACAACGTCTGCACGCTGCCAGAGACAGGCAGAAGAGTTATGCTGACGTAAGACGAAAACCCATGAAATTCCAAATCGGAGACAAGGTCATGTTAAAGTATCTCCTTGGAAAGGAATGATACGTTTCAGAAAATGTGGAAAACTAAACTCTAGGTATATTGATCCATTTAAGATACTAGAGAGGATAGGACCAGTTGCTTACAAACTTGAACTACCGGAAGAACTTAACCGAGTGCACGACACCTTCCATGTATCGAACCTTAAGAAATGCTTGTCCGATGAATCTCTTGTTATCCCTTGGAAAGAGATTCAGCTCGACGACAATCTTGTCTTTATGGAAGAACCCGTGGAGATCATGGACAGGGAGGTCAAAAAACTGAAACAAAATCGCATCCCCATTGTCAAAGTTCGCTGGGACTCTAAGCGAGGACCGGAGTATACATGGGAACGCGAAGACCAAATCTGCAAAAAATACCAACACCTATTCTCCTAGGCATCACCGCCAACCGTTTCAGCTTGAATTCCGGGACGGAATCCACTGTAAGGGGTATGTACTGTAACCTCCCGTAATTTTCCCTCATGAATAGTAAATGCAAACCTATGATTCAAGAATCATTACTTTATTTAAAAGCCATTTTTACCGATAACAAAAATTTTTGTTTGTTAGTCGAGAATTTCTTTTATAATCACAATGTCGTTGGTGATTACCATTTACTTTGGAACGCGGTTACACAAGAACCTAGATAGTCTAAGTATCGCGAATTAATTTTTAATAACTAAATGTTTATTAAGTAACACACACACACACACACATATATATATATATATATATATATATATATATATATATATATATATATATATATATATATATATATATATATATATATATATATATATATCATTTGATAACTAACCGAATACGTTCAAATAAATTCCCGAGCTCATGAAAATTTCCACGAACGCTTAGTAACTACTTTTAACTTCGATACGACCTTCGAGACAAGCCAACTGGGCCTACAAACCTCATTGGGCCTCGGCCTAATTCTGCTACAAACAAAATAAACCAAACAGACCTTTTATAATTTTCTTTTCTTTCTTCTTGGG